>JAOXNR010054775.1:0-12001 GCA_028571225.1 Parsonsia alboflavescens | reverse complement strand
TTTTGCTAGCTCGCTGGTGCCCGTCACTCAACAAGAAGCTCTCTATAAACTCTTACCCCTCTCAAACAAATCTAACACGTACCATTTCAACAACTATGACTGTTGCCGGAGAACAATTTCATCTTTCTGGTAATGTGTCCTGGCAGGAGAACAAGGTAGCAAGTCACCTTCTTCAACTCCATTATCTACTATGCAATCCGACATCGACTATAGGTAAGTTTTCTTCCTTTGTGTCGTTTAATTTCTTTGTTTTTTCCCTTTCAATGATCATTTAGGCTTTTGAAGTGATAGTGTCGTGATCATTTAGACATTTATAAGATTATTATGGATTGGGCATTGAACATTTTTTTTTTTTTTTTTTCCATTTGAACTCGAATTGTGATATATATGCTTTGTTTATTTTTATTTTTTTACCTTTTTTTTTTTATGGATTTTGTTTATGATTGAGGAAATGTTGAGACTATTTGGATGCAAAATGGTGGATAAACAATTGAGGAGCTTTGGAATAGGTTAAAAATTGGGAAAGTAGAATTTCTGGGATGAATTGGCGGAACGTCAGATAATCCCATCAAAGGTCGGAATTATAAGTTATAAGTTTGAATCACGATAATTTGGCCAAAGGACCTTTTGTTGAAGGTTGTTACAACCTTCAACAGAATAACTGACCTTGGGGAATTTTATTCCCACCTTCGAATAATTAATTAAATTATTATTGTTATTTTAACTTATTATTATTAATAATATTTTTAATTATTTTGAAAATAATTAAAAAAGAATGGGTTAAAAATAGATTAAGTAGCCTTTTTAGGTTGGAATGGTAGAAGGTCGAGATAATCCTACCAAAGGTCTGAATTATAAGTTTGAAGGTCAGGATAATTTGGCCGAGAGTCGAGATAAAATTCCCCAAGGTCGGTTATTTTAGTGAAGGTCATTACGACCTTCAACAAAATAACCAACATTGGGAAATTTTATACAAACCTTCAGGTAAATAATAAAATTATTATTGCTATTTTAAATTATGATTATCATTATTATTTTTATATTTTTATTAAATTATTATTATTATATTTTAAATTAAAAAATTAATATTATTAAGTTTGAAATCAAAAAAAATTATTTTTTAAAAAATTTTAAGTTAAATAAAAATTATTATTACTATTACTTTCTAAATTAAATAAATTTTAAAGTAAATAAAAGTTATTATTATTATTATGAAAATAACTAAAAATTACTATTATTATTATTATTATTTAATTTTAAAATTAAGTAAAAATTAAATTATCACTGTACTTTACAATGATGTAATTATACAATGTACTTTATATTATTATTGTATAATATAATTTAATTATGTAATGTACTTTAATACTTAATATTTTATAAGGATTGTCCTAACTTATTTTATTTTTTTCCAAACAATAAAACATATTATAACACTTATTTTACCCAAATAATTGTAGTTTATATTAAGAAAGTAACATAATATTATTATAATAACTCTACAAATGTCTATTTACTAAAAATAATAATAATAAGTTATAACTATAATATGTTTTAATATTAAAATACTCGAGCTAAGGTTTGAGTAAAGTTTTATAAAATTCATCTAAATAATAAATTATTATAGGTTTTTCTGTAAAATATTATGTTTTAAGATTTAAATAATACTTGCATGGGATAACAAATGTCTTGGAGCTTATTTTATTTATTGTACCTAAGAATAAATAGAGATAAGTTTAATTTAATGACATTAACTAATTTTTGTTATTTTTTTTTTTATTTGTAAAGATATGAACCCTAGTAAAGGGAGATGGACTTACCAGCATAGTCTTATTGTTCCTGCTGGTAAGACTATGGGTTGTCATTGTAAATATTTGTGGATAGCCGATATGATTGACTTGGTGAGGCTTCACAAGGTAGAGGAGCGATTTAGGAGGGGTCCATTCGAACACATGTTAGAGCTATCCCGTTATTCAGGACGTTTTTATGCTCATACTGCATTTCATATGCTTAGGCGAGAGGTTCATTTCCACGATGCTAGCCCCGATGAGATGTGGTTCCACATCGGAGGTAGATTACTTCGACTAGGGCCTCGAGAGTATGTACTGGACTTCGATTGGTCCAGGTGGATGTTAAGATTATAAAGAGCAAGTTGACGAGCAGCTTAGCATATAAGCAGTTATTGGGGACCTATCTACTAATCCCGACATGAGCCTTGGATAAGTTTACTGAGAAGGTGTCGAGATCTCTGGAGCAAGATGATGTCCTCGGGCTCGCTTATGGCATTATCATTGGATTTCAGATACTGACACGTGAGTCTTCAACATTGATCTCATATTATGTGTGAAGCATCCTCGGGGATTTGCTAGCAGCTAAGGTATTTCCCGAGGGCACCATCGGGTGGAGCATGACACATCATTGCCTCCAGAGAGCCGTTGATGACGAGTCTTGAGCACAAAAGAGGCATTTATACAGCAATGCTTAGTTGATACACGTAAGACATCAAATCTCATTTATATTCGCATAACAATGATTTTGTCATAATTTATTGATGTTTTTTCTTTTAATTCAATTATGGATGTATGCCCACTTGTTGTCCTTGCGCCAGTATTTGTGGTTGGTGCTCGACCTGGTGCTACACGGCACCCAAGGTGTCTTCTTCTCTGAAGTCCAATTCAATCCACTTCCAAAGTGAAGTGGTATGTTTTGTTGGATGCAATAAGCAATCAACCTTTCTAATGGTTTTTTTTTTTTTTTAAATCAACCTTTCATAAAATAAATTATTATGTACACATGCATCTGTTTCATCACCATACATTTAGCCAGATGAGCACGAGCGACAAATGTCATATTAGATTGATTTTGACTGCCTCCCTTATATTCCACCTGTTTGTTGGGGGGCTTCAAGGTCAGCTCATTCTGGGAGGTCCTCCGACATCAGCCACCCCCCTCTTCTATTATAGAGATGAGTCTAATGATATTTGAATTAGTAAATTGTAAATTAAATATTTTAACTTATTGTGTCTAATGTTTTATATATATTTTCTTTAGTCACGTGGTCCAATGGTTAGGGGTGCCGAGATCCTTGAGGAAGAGGAGGAGCATTCTCAGGAGCAACCTCCCTCCCCTATGAGATCGGAGGGTCATGGCGCGGAGAAGGACAGCCACCAGGTATGTATCTCTTCCTATTTTATTAAATCAAGCATGAAATCTCAGTTTATCCGAGCTAATATAATTTCTGGAGGCGTAAGAAAGAAGTCGATGTTCTCTCGTTTGTTGCTTTTTTTCTTCCTTTATAGAATGCTCCCAAGAGCGTTGAGAGGCCTTCTCGTTCTGTTCCTAGTATTGACGATATGATGGTCCAGCTTAGGACTATATTGACAAAGTATGAGGAGCGGGCCAAAGCTTAGAAGTGGGTCAATGCTTGATTAGGGCAGCATAAACAGCTTACCCTCGCTCGGCAGACTGTTGTCCTACAACACTTCTCTGGGCTTGAGAAGTGACTGGATGAGCTGGAGGGGCCTCGGCTAGAATTGTTAGAAACCTTCTCGTTTACACCAGATTAGTCTACGCTCTACAATCTGAATTAGTTAAATAGAGCATTAGTTATTGATTATATTCGAACTGTTTTTTTTTTGTTTTTGAAATTAACAGGAGCAGATGACGAGTGATAGGCAGGATGCAGATCTACCTACTCCGGTTGTGGTTGACCCTACCCCCGGGTTAGTTTAAACATCTCTCTATTTTTTAATATTATTTATGTAAATTTTTGTAGTTAGTTATGTTAATTATAAGTGATTAATTTATTTTAACTAACAGCTGGAAGGGATGTTAGTGAGGAGGAGGATGTAGGCCCACCTGCTCCAGTTGTGGTCCACACTACTCCCCAAGTTAGATTAAACTTTTCTCTATTTTTTAATATTTCAGATTTACATTAATTTTCGTAGTTAGTTATGTTAATTATAAATGGTTAATTTATTTCAACTAACAACCGGAGGGGGATGTTAGTGAGAGGGAGAATGTAGATCTACCTGCTCCCGTTGTGATCTACATTACCCCCCAAGTTAGTTTAAACATCTCTCTATTTTTTAATATTTCATATTTTCACTGATTTTCGTAGTTAGTTCTGTTAATTAAAAATGGTTAATTTATTTTAAATAACAATCGGAGCGGGATGTTAGTGAAAGAGGGATACTGTTGTATCAGACCCTATTGTTCAGGTGAATCACTACGTTATTTGTTAAGTTAATTAGTAAGTTTTTATTTCACATTTATATGTCTTATTCAAGTGTCTTTAATTTATTTTTATTTTGTTTCAATAGTTGGATTTTAAATTATTTCAAGAGGGAGGACATGCAATTCAGAACAAGGTCCAGGCTGCAAGCTTCATACCACTTTTTACGGACCCCTCTCGCCACATAGATTCTGAGGTTCCAAAGAAGATGCACAGAACAATGAAAGGAAGAGAGTCAAGTCCGGTAGGGGTGCCACAAAAGGGCCCCGAGGCATTTCTGGTGGATAGTCCAGAAAATCAGATGCTTTTGGATACTTTCTACTTTTCGAGGGAATTGGAGAGGTATTTTTTAAATCCATTAATATAATATAGCTTAATTCATAATTAAGTTTATGTGTCTTTTTTTATTATGTCAGACTTATTTGATTTTATTTATTTGAATTCCATTAATATAATATAGGTTAATTCATAATTAAGTTTATGTGTCTCTTTTTAGTATGTCAAACTTATTTTATTTTATTTATTTTAATTCCATTAATATAATATATAATTCATAATTAAATTTATGTATCTTTTTTAGTATGTTAGACTTATTTGATATATTTTTTTTCAATTATGTTTTTTTATGTGGCAGACGCTTGACAGAGGGAATCCACTCCTTTGATAGGAACTTTCTGAAGAAGGTTCGGGATTGCACGTAGGACTTAGAAAAATCCTTATGTCAATCAGTTCATCCGAGGGCTCCGATTAGCAGGTAAAGGGCAATCGGAGGCCTACCTTGTAGCACACTAGTTCATTATCGCCTCGTCGTACTTCTTTGTAAGTATAAAATTTATTTTTATCAAATGTTTTTCCTCGCTGCTTATTATAGAATATTGATTTTAACTAACTTAAACTACAGAGTATGCTCCAAGGCGCTTTCCTTTCTACCTCTGTTGTCTGAAACCTTGATACGTATAAGCTCGATGATGGTTCTATCGAGTGATCAACGGAGTTGGAGAAGATGATGGGGTTGCATAATGGGATGTCCAAGAGGTAATAAATACAGTTATTATTTAAGGTTTTTTTGTAAGTTATATTTTATATTAATTAATTTAATATATGTGATGTATTTATAGATTTTGATGCCATGTTGCCATCAAAATCATTGAATATTGTTGCAGATATCACCAAATGGGGCGAACATCATTTTATATGATCCAAAGCCATCTCCAGATACAGTTGTGAGGGGGATGCTGCCACACCTACTACAGGTCGAATATTATTCCATGATGGAAGTTGTTGCAGCTTCACCTGTCAGGTTCAACTATTCTTTTATTGACTAGCTATGCAGCATACATTGCATATTATATTGCGCAGCTGCTGAGCGGCATCTTCTTAGAGGATGGTATTTTAGATGCACCCAAATGCATTAGGGATGAGATAGCTTAAATCACGCGTCTATGGAGCAGCATGTTGTAGTTTTTAGTCCCAGTGGTCTTTTTTATTTATACTTGTAAATATTTTGCACACAATGTAAATTATATAAATGAAAATGAATTATGCTATTGTTTTACTTATATTATGTAATTAAAAAGAATATGAAAATAATTAATGAATCATCTCAACACCAACATCAGCTTAAAAAAATCCACACTCTTATTGAAGACACTTATATTAATATTAACAAACTCTCTCGCTTCATTTGTTACCTCCGACGTTTCTTTAGAAATTCAAGATTGTTGGGTAAATACTAGATTAGATATGTGCACTTCATGAGTTCCATTTTGACATTGTAACCTCTACTTCGGGAGATGGGGCTTCTATATTGACTGCGTTCGAATTGGTTAAACGATTGTGTCTTTTTCTTTTACATATTTTGCACTCTTTCTTCCGACGGTGTTGTTACTTTGAGAGAGGAATCGACCTTCTTGTGATCTTCCTACCTCCCTTCTATCAAAAAGGGTATTGACAACTGCATCTTCCAAACCTGCAATTCTATTCAAACTCGACCTCAACAGAATATGTTGTATCAAAAGTGCATATGTCATCCTCAATATTTCTATGCCAAATGAATTTCCACGAAATAGAGTGTAGTAGTGAGCCCCAATTTCTCTATAAAAGACATTAACATGTTTAAAGATGATGAAAAAAAAATTGGGATTATTATTTTAAATTTATCTTCCTAAAAACATAATGTAAACAACACAGAGAATATAGAAAACATTGTCCTGAAGGTCACACCGACCATCCAAAACGTAAGAATGATCTCTTACCTTCTGGAAGGTCGGTTTAAATTATATCAAGGTTTTTTCAATACCCGACGACAATAATGGTATGTTTACATGAAATTCCTTCTATTTCTCATTTCTGACATCCACAAGTCCTCTAAATGATATTCATAACAACATTTGTATCTTTTGGGAGATTATCGATAACATACTCCTCCCTAACTCGAATGGATGTAGTATGCAGTCTTTCATGGTCAACCTTCACAGCTTCCTTCTCAATTCGTTCCACAACACGTTTGATGGACTGCTACTCGGAATTTATTGAACCAACTCTGACACATACTCCTATAAAACTTGTGAGTAGATGTAATAGACAACTTCTAAGCTTTCTTGATCACTTCATTGAAGGACTCCACTAGATTCCTTGTCATTTGGTTGTATCAATTATTCCAATAGTAAGCACATGACCAACCCCGATCGTCGTACCTCAACATTCAACTAATGATGAACTCCAAGGTGTATATGTTAAATGTCCCCAAAGTAGTAGTCACATTTTTTCTTATCATAGGCATATGCAGTGCTTTTGAAAATCATTGACGCACAAGGATCTCTACCCTTTGTTTTTAAATTTTCCTTCAAATGTCAAAAACAAAAGACAAGTGGAACCTCAGAATACACTTTTCTCACTACTTGTAGTATATCTTTGTGTCGATCAAATACAATTACCAAATCATCCCGCAATTCGTATGCAGTTCTTAGTCTTCTTAAGAACCACTCCTGTGAAACATTGCCCTCCTCATTACCAAATCCAAATGCAAAAGGAAAAGTTTGTCCATTTACATAAGCGCAGACAGTTGCATAAATTTTGTCCTTGTATGCACCTTTCAAATGTGTTGCATCTATGATAATGACGTGTCTCATGTACTTGAAATCCTCGATTTTAGGACCAAGTGCACAACATGACTTCAGAAAATGCTCCTCTAGCAATGTTATGCTGGTCACTGTGATGGGCATTGTACGCTTCAAGAGGTAGAAGTATGATGAAAGTTGTCTAAATGAGTAACTTGGAGTTCCATAAGTTATGTCCTTTGCACATTGTAAAGATCTCTAAACTATGGTGTATCCTAACTTCACCCCATAATTTTCCCGTATGTCTTGAATCACATTTTTTTGGAGTGTGATTCTCACTGACGATTTTACCAGCATACAAAGGAGCAATTGTTGATGCACTTACATCCATATTTTGGCTTTACTATATAGTTTGAATGCAAATATGTGTCGGGACAAAATTGTGAATCACCCATATCGAGCATTCAGCTCTACACTGTGCACATATCATGAAAGTGAAATCTTTCTGATTCCTGCATCGTGCCTCAAATCTTGCCACCACATGATAGGAAAATCTGTTCTTGAGAGAACATTGACCGACTGCTGCCGTCAATTCATCCTTTTTGTTAAAAATTGCATCCTTCCTTATGAAACCCACAAGTAGAATGCTTTCATCTTTGTAATAATGCACCTCTTCATCGTCACCCCAATCCATGTTTGTGAATTGAGTAGAAGGATTCGGTATAAATTGTTCAAAAGGAACTAAGTATCTAATCCCATTGTTGAAGTTGTCGAGGACATCATTTTTAACACTGTGGATATGTTCTTTTTCATAATCATCATCGATGAAAATATTTCTGGATGGCCTAGGTTCATCATTTAGAGGTGAAAATATCTTATCCGGATTCCTTTGATATACATTAACAAAATCATTCCTTGCATGATTTCCACCACATTGATGTAATCTTTCAATTTTGTTAACGACCACCATTTTAGGATCAGCTTCCCAATTCAAATACATGATCTCGTATATATCTTCAGTTTCCATTAATTTAATACTTCCATCAGATAATCTGGATGCAATTGAAATTTGTATGTTGAATTGGTTTAAATCACTTCATGCAGTCTATTATAGTTCTTCTAAAATCTTTATAATTGATGTCATTTGATTCGACCACCGGATGCACCCTTCCACTTAGAGAACCATCATGAATAAAAATTATGAAGTAATCCATTTATGCAAGAATCCAAAGGAAAATGTATGAAAATGTATAAAAAATAATAGGTAAAAAGGGGGAGAAATAACTTAATAAAACAATAGAGATGGAAAAGGGTCTAATTATATATATATATATATTGAAAAAAAAGTGTCCAGAAATTTTTTTTTTAAAAAAAAGGTTCAAAGGTCGAAATTTGGTTTGGAAGGTCAGTTTAACCTAAAAAAAAAATTGCTCGAAGGTCAATCCGACCTTCGGAACTTCTAGAGGCAAATCCAGCTTAACTCAACTCAAAACACTTTGCAACCTCCTTTCTTTTCTTCCTTACACCAAACAAATAATACAAAACAGAAAAACACCAGTATCCAATGACACTTCAAAATCAAAACATAAGCATCAATCACCATAACAACAAAAAGGAAAAATTAAATTGATCTTCTCACTCCGAACACTACTTTGATCCCGTGCAGGAAAAAAAAACTTTTCCAAACTCAACGCATCATCGAATGGATTCATTTCAAGTGAAGCTTTTCTCGACTTCCACATAATGAAACATCATCAATGATGGTAAATTTTTTTTCTTCAATTTGGTTTTACAGCAGTGCAATGGTAGTTAGGGATGTTTTGAATATTAAGGACAATATAGTAACTACATGTTAAAAGTAAATACAGGTTAGTTTTGTTTTTTCTTTTTAATAGGAAAAGTTAAAATGGGTATAGAGTGAAAAGTTAATTTTAGAATTGAATAAGTTATGAAATTTTATAAAGATTTGAATAAAATAGAAACCTTTCTATACAAATTGAGTAGATAAGAAAACGACCTCATACCTTGTGGTACTTCAAAATTGCCTCAAGTGATTAACTTAAATTTCTTTCTATCAATTTAATCTTTGAGATTTAGAATATATGAAAATTGAAGATTTTGAATATCAAAGCAAAAATCCTGAGCTTGACATATATTTCCATCCATTATTGCACTATATTAAGTGGAACATTGTTATGATTTATATACCGATTTCGCTATAACTTCCCCTAAAATTTATATGATATACCGATTACCATATTTTACATAACCACTTCAATGGTAAATAATGGTAACAAAACTCTGCTAAATAAAAATCGAATACTGAATGTTAGAAAGAGGAGTAAATAATTTTGTAACTCTATATGAATAGTGTTCCATTTACGGTCAAGTACATGACACTTCCTTATAATATTTTTCATTCACTTTAAAATTGAATTTTTGTATTTTTTTATTCATCAAATGGTCAAATGTTAAACGCCTATTATTATAAAATAAATGTACATTTATAAGGTACTACAAATAATTTGAAATTATTTTGCATCCAAAGAGATGATCGAGTGGTTTAGAGGTGAAGCCTACGTGAAATCGACTCAGTCATACTTTACTTTTGGTGAGAAACAACTATTAACGGAATAGTCAAGATACGTGTGAAAAAAAAAAAGTTGAAATTATTTTTCATTGCTTGTTAATGTATAATAGGATTTTTAACTCATTTGGTCTCATATATTTGGGCCAAATTGTAATATGATTATACAAGTTTTTCATTTTTTTTCCACCGTTATGGTTACTCAATATATTATGAACAACCGCTATGGTTCCTTGATATAACATTTTTCATGGATTGAGAACTCTTAAAATATAAGAGTAATAGAATTTATATACATATATATATATGTGTGTGTGTGTGTCTGAATCATTTCACATGCACCTCGACCATTCCAAATGGAATTGCAAGTTATCTCACTACTTGCATTATATAGCCATCACCCCCAAACCACTCAGTTTCACCCTGAGGTGCAATAGAATTAAAATATAAAATTTGTTACACAAAGAAATTAAATTCCTTAATAGTTACATATTATAATTGACAGTTGGAGTTATGGCCCATTTGTTATCAAGCATGGACAAAAAAATGAGGATTTATTAATGAGAGTCACATCTTCCACAACTACTGGAATTAAATGTAAGTTTTGTGTTTGGGTTGAGCACTTCAACTTGAAATCTTTATTTCTCCCAAATTTATATATGAATTATTTCTGGACACATGTCATTTATTAATTATCGTAGATGATGTTTATTACTTCCTTTGATTGGAATTAAATGTCTCATTTTGACCTATATGTATTTTAAGAACAAAGTTTAATTTAGTTCATTTCAACATTGCAATGTCAATTTTCTTAATAAAAATTTAACTAATTTAAAAAATGAGATATTCAATTCCGGACGAAAGGAGTACTTTTTAAAAAGAAATATAAGTCGTTAATCGTCATTTTCTTTATTCAAAGAATATAATTTTTTTATATAATTATCAATAAATATTTATAATATTTTTCACTATTGTCTCTCTATAATGTTCTGATCACACATCGAATACTCCCATACAATCTACTGTGAAGAAATAAAATTATAATTATAACTAAGTGAGATAATAAGTAATTTAGATATAATAGAGTTGTACTTAAAAATTTTGATATGTGGTTATATTTTAAAAGCAATAGAATAACAAGTTGATTATCTAATTCACGACCACTCGATATATATATATTTTTTCATATAACATAGTTGGAATAGAAGCTCTCAATACAACCCAAAATTTTCACTTTGGAGTCTTACAAGAATGAGTTTCATCATCTTCTTCTTCTTCTTTTTTTTCCCTTTTTTTTTTTTCTTTGGCAGAAAACTCTTCTGGGTTGAGGTTCTTAGATTAAGCATGTATTATGTTATTCCATACATTTACCATTCCATGATAATATAAGGTTGGGAATCAATAGGAATAACACAGCTAAAAGTAGTATCATTTTTTTACGATGATTTTCACACTTCTTAACATTTCTCTCATTTAGAAAAATATTGATAAAATTCAAACTTGATATCTATGATCTATGCGTTAGCCAATCCACCTCATTGGGTAGCCCCAAGGGATAGCCAAAAGCACCATTGATGGGCCAGCTGTTGGTTGTTTTGTCTAATTAATTAGTTATTCATTTAAACCGCCGTGTAATGCCACCATTAATCACGGGTTTACAAATTAATTCACAAGTCAAGATCTGCTTTTCAATTAATTAGTGCAAAAATTATCACGGGTTCCTAACTAGAAACTACTAGTATATTTTATCTCCCAAATCTCCAATCTCTGTTTTACCACGGATTAACACTCCAAACAATAGGGAAAAGACATTGATTCCTTTCTTCCGTGCAGCCTTATTCAATAAGGATTTGCTCATCCGACATCATTCATCGCTCAATTACCTGGTAATTATAAGTCATTATTTTTAATTTATTAAGTTTTTTTTTTTATCATACTATCCACCTCCCTATCTCTTTAATTTATGTAATTATTATGGTTAGATTGATTAAAATCATAAATAAGAACATTAAAAAATATTATATTAATTTTGATAAAATGATAACGGATGATATTTATAAATAATGATGGAGAGAGTATTATTTGAGCCCATCTTAATCAATCCTATCATTACTCATATTT
>JAOXNR010054774.1:0-12002 GCA_028571225.1 Parsonsia alboflavescens | reverse complement strand
CATAAGATTAATTATTGTTGGACTTAGACTGAAAATAAATAAAGGGTATTTTAGTTAATGGGCCAAGATAATTATTTCGAATCCATTGATCCAATAAATAATTATTGGACCTTTAATTAAATTGAGGCTTATTGGGTCAAGGCCCATAGAAGCCCAACTTCTAATTAGGTTAATTTAGGATTATTTATATCCTATTATTTCCAGGAATTAGGTTAACTGATTCAGAACCCTACTTTTTCATAACAGACGTGATTTTCTGAATAAAAAATTCCAGTACGCCTGTTCATCTTTCTCACAGCCGCCACTCAACAAGATAAGATTCCTCTTTTCCTATTTCCGTCTGTTCTCCCAGACTGTTTATAGGGAATAGATTAGAAGACTTTAAGTCTAGTAGATATCAACTTATTAGATAGATCTTCAGTTTCAGACAAGAAAGGTATGTTTCAATTCTCATTTGTGTGGAAACGTTTTTTTAAAAAAAACTGGGATTTGGATCTCTTTTCTTTATGGATTCGAGGTCAATTTCCCTTCACTTTAGACGTTGAGGGTCTCATTATAAGTTTGTCTTTCAAACATGCAGCACATATGAACTCACTAGATTGGAAAACCTTATTATTTTTCAGTGAGTGGCCAAAATGTGTTTTTACTTAGACCTGGATGACCTAAACAATCGTGTCACACCAAAAATTCATTGGTAAGTTTCGAGCTAACCAGATTATGTGCTTCAATCGTGTCTTTTTTCTTTTTGTAGTTACGTTTTTAAAATTATTAATTTGAACGGGTGATGAGTAACCCATTAAATTACTTTTCTCATTTTTCCATGCATTGCATGTGTATTATACTAGTACTATTATAATACCAGAGCAATACCCAGAAAGTCATTTAGAAATACTATTATTGAAAAAAAGTAACTAAACATGCCACTCGTTACCGGTCTAAATTAATATTTTTTTTCAACAATCCATTATTAAAAGAACGTAATTCAATTATCCGATCGCCTGCTGGCAGTCCCTTGAGCGGATCTGCTGGCTACCGCCGGATGCCCTGTCTCTGTTCTGTTTCTGCTACAATGCAAGGAACCCAGTCTGGACTGTGCCTACTGCAGAATCTATTGGCAACTCCCCTAGGCAACTGACTTTCAGGTTTCTGGCAAAATTGTCTACTCCAGCAGTCACTCAAAAATATAGCCTTCTAGTTTTTTTTAAAAAAAAATTTTTTAATAAAAAGATTCAATCGACAATAGTATAGAAAATGATTGGAAAATTAAAATAAAACATTTACATTAAACCCTACACCTCTAGCCACGAGGTTTACAGAAATTTATAAAACTATACATCCCCTCATGCCTCCACTCACGAGGCATACAAAAAATCTAATTAGAGTCATTTTGAAGGCCATAAATAAACGGATAATTTAACATGCATATTTAGCCACCCTAAAGAAATAGAAAATAGGTATCATTCTCATTGTGAGAACCTGCTCTGATGCCACTTGAAAGGGAAATAGACCTCGAATCCCCAAAGAAACAAGATCCAAATCCCATTAAATCGTTTGGAACAGATGAGAATTGATGCATACCTTTTGAATTGTTTGAAGTTGTAGATCTGTCTAATAAATTAATCGAGATCTACTAGACTTAAAGTAGGGTTTAGTATTGTTAATTCTAATTACTGGAAATAATAGGATATAAATAACCTAATTAGAAGTTGAGCTTCTATGGGCCATAACCCAATAAGCCTTTCTAAATTTAATTAAAGGTTCAATAATTATTTATTAGATCATGGATCCAAAAATAATTATCTTGGACCTTGAACTAAAAGTTCCTTTATTTATTTTTAATCTAAACCCAACAATAATTAATCTTATGGACCTAAGTCAAAATTAATTATAAGATTAATAAAAATAAATAGCCACTCATTTATTTTACTTAAGTCCAATCAACAATTAATCTCATGCACCTAAATCCAAATTAATTATAAGACTAATTAAAATAAATCCTTTAATTTTATTCAAGCCAAAATGACTAATCAAAAGGATTTAAATAATCCTAATTAATTATCAAAGCTACTTAGAATCAAATTAATTCCTTTTTACTTCCCATTTTAGAATGTTATAAAACCACTCATTAACTATATGGCTAAATTAGGGACCTTAAGACACAATGCTCAAGGCTCCATAAAATGACCAAAATACCCTTGCTACATAATAGAAATATACTTAGTCTTTGACCTACAGGTGTTTTGACACATTTACCCTTCTATGTAACACTCATTATTAAGCATAGGTTTGGTGTCCTATCACCTTACTCAATAACATCTACCATCCTTTAGTATCTAGTTCAATCTGTTAATTCATATTGAATATTCAATAGAAGAATATTCAGTACTATATCAAATACTACTACCAAGGCCTTGGATTCTATGAATTAACTTGAACAATCCACAAGAGGGCGATTAACTCATCTCAATAGAGAAATGGCATAGAGACCCTATTGTATAGGTTTGTCTTAACTAACTACATCAATGTACCTAATATGAAAAGCTATTGGTCTCATACAAAAGAAACCTCACCTATATCATATTAAGGCACAAAAACGTAGCTTCATCAAACCACCAACCTATACTCATGTCATGGGGTTGTGTCCATGCAGTAGCTACAATGACATTAGTTCTCTTTTCTTTTGATAGTACATTTAGAGAACTTTCATTGTGTGGTAAAGTTGTACCTATTCAAAATGTGTTAACACATGTGGTCCGAGTTCAATACCTAATGACTAAAGGTAAGTCACCCTACTTAAAGGAGACTAATGTGTTATGACCTTTGTTCAATGGAACACCCAATTCCATTAAACGGTCAACAACTTAGTCATGATTTAAACTTCCGAAGATCCACACCTTACTATGCTGAACGTCCCATCACATAAATCACCTATTTAAATCAAGTTGGACCTTATTGTCTGAAAAATATATGCACAAAATAATTCAAACAATACCTCAATTTTATTAAATCAAGAAGTATAGAAAATTGGTAGTCTTTTTGGACATAAATCCCAACAGACCCCCACTTGCACAAATTAGACTAACTATCCTATTCTAACCCCTATAGTATCTGGATGTCTATTGAAGACCCTCTCTACAGATAGCTTGGTAAAAGGATCTGCGAGTTTATGCTCTGAGAGAATATGTTCTATCACTATCTCCTTCTTCTGAATGAAGCCTCGAATCAAGTGATAATTTCTCTCGATGAGCTTGCCCTTACAGTGATTTCTTAGTTCCTTGCACTGTGCAACTACTGCACTGTTATCACAATGCATGGTCATCGGCTTATCCATGTTGGGTATGACTTCTAGTTCTATTAAGAACTTTCTAAGAAATACTACCTGCTTGGATGCTTCCAAAGCTGCCACGTACTTTGCTTCCATAGTAGAATCGACAATACAAGATTGCTTGATACTCCTCCATGAAACTGCAACTCCAGACAAGGTGACTGCATATCTAGAAGTAGATTTTCTTTGATCCTTATCAGCTTGGAACTCCGAGTCCGTATAACCAATTGGACATAAGTCATAAGCTTGATAAATCAGCATTTGATCCCTAGTCCTTTTAAGGTACTTGAAGATATGCTTTGTCGTTTGCCAATGCACCTCCCATGGGTTTGACTGATATCTGCTGACCATGCCTACGACAAAATAGATATCTAGCCCAGTACATAGCATGAGACACATCAGACTACCAACTGCTAAAGCATATGGTACCTTACTCATCTAATCCTTCCCTTCCTGTGTTGTAGGACACTCTTTAGAAGAGAAATGTAACCCATGTCTGAAAGGAAGTAGACTTCCTTTACACAAATCCATTTTGTACTTGATCAACATCTTGAAAATATATGAGGCTTGAGATAGGCCTAATGTTCTTAGCTTTCTATCTCTTATGAGTTTTATGCCAAGAACATAACTGGATTCTCCCATGTCCTTCATACTAAATTGACTAGATAGCCAAACCTTGGCAGTTGATAATACTCCTACGTCATTTCCAATGAGTCGGATATTATCAACATAAAGCACAAGGAATGCCACAACATTGTTATCTAGTCTCTTATAAACACAAGGTTCATCAACATTTTGAATAAATCCATAAGATTTCGTGGTTGCATCAAAACGAATGTTCCATGACCTTGATGCTTGCTTAAGTCCATAAATGGACTGCTTAAGCTTGCAAACCATTTTTCTTGACCTTTCACAGTGAAACCGTCTAGTTGTATCATATAGAAACTCCCGTTAAGATAGTAATTAAGAAAAGCTGTCTTAACATCCATTTGCCATATCTCGTAGTCATAGTGACATGCGATAGCTAAAAGATACGAAATGATTTAAGCATGGCTACTGGAGAAAAGGTTTACTCATAATCGATTCTCTCTTTCTGAGTAAAGCCCTTTGCAACCAGCCTTGCTTTAAAGGTTTTAACCTTTCAATCAAATCCTCTCTTTCTCTTGCAGACCCACTTACACCCAATGGGTTTTAGCCTTTCAGGAGCTGGTACAAGATCCCAGCCTTTATTTGAGTACATAGACTCAATTTCCAATTTCATTACTTGATGCCAAAAATCTGCATCAACATCGATAATAGCTTCATAGTAACTAGTGGGATCCAACACCCGATGGTTTGAAATAAGCCCGAAAGCTTCTCCTATCCTTCTTTCCAAAACTCTAGATATCCTCCTGCTACAACGAGGCTCCACTGGTGTTTGAGACTATGGCTGTGTCACATGCTCTACTACTGTTGGTTCTAATGAAGAGTCAAGGATAAAATCCTTCTCTTCTAATTCCACTATATTAGAACCCTTAGTGCTTACTCTTTGCTCATCTTCCAGGTATCTAGCATTTGTGCTAATAAACATTTTTTACTCTTGGAGATGATAAAAATAAGGACCTCTTGTTCCTTTTGGATACCTAACAAAGTAGCATAATTCTGATCTTGGTTCTAGCTTATTTCCTTTAGTCAATTCAAAAGCTGGAAAATCCCATATTTTGATGTATCTTAGACTAGGCTTTCATCCAGTCCAAATCTCATAGGGAGTCTTAGGTACGGACTTGGAAAGGCACCAAGTTCAGAATAAATACGACTGTTTGTAAAGCATATCCCCAAAAAGAAATGGGAAGAGATGCATGAGACATCATGCTTCTAACCATATCTAATAATGTCCTATCTCTTCTTTCGGCTATACCATTTTGCTGGGATGTCCCAGGTGCAATTAATTGAGAAACAATATTGTGATGTACTAAGAATTCACCGAGAAGATACTCTCCACCACGATATGACCTCAATGCCTTGATTTGCTTACCTGTTTGAGGCTCCGCTTCTGCCTTAAACTCTTTGAATTTGTCAAAAGAGTTAGGCTTGCACCTCATCAAGTAAACATAACCAAAACCTGAGTAGTCATCAGTAAAAGTGATGAAGTACTTGTACCCACCTCCAATTGATGTACTCATTGGACCACAAACATCACTATGGACAAGACTCAATACTTCCTTGGCCCTTGCAGCCTTTTGGTCATTTTTCCCATCATGCAAGATTCACACGTAGGCCACTCTTCGAAATCTAATAAGCCCAAAGGCCGATCTTGGATAAACCTTTGAATCCGTTTAGCATTAATATGCCCTAACCTTATGTGTCATAAGTAATAGAGTCTTTTTTTTCCCTTGTTTCAATTGTTCAACATTATTTACTTGATAAGTAATAGGATTTAAATGAAACAAGTTACCATATGAACTATTAGAACATGTAACCATTCCATTTCTACTGATGGTACAACCAGAATGGAATGAAATGGAATAAGCATCTTTTATTAATATAGAAACAGAAATCAAATCCTTTTTAAAGTTCGGGAGATAAAGAACATAATTTAAAACCAAAAACTTATTGTCCTCAAAATAAAGGTGCACATCTCCCACCGCTTCAGCCCATACTTTAGCTCCATTGCCAATAAGCAATCCATGCTCTCCTGTACTTAGTTTTCGTGTCCTTCTAAAACCCTATAAGGAGTTATAAACATGGTTAGTGGCTCCTGAATCAACTAACTAAGTAGGAATAAACATGGCCATCATAATGGACTCAATATAATGAACAATACTTGTGGAAACACGAGCTAAGTACTTTTGACACCTTGTCTTCTAGTGACCTTTTCGGCCACGGGAGAAGCATTTCCCTTTGAGCTTAGCATTGGGTTTCTTCTCCAAAATGGAATCATCCCCAACAGTAGGGTAGGGGTCGGTGAGAACATACTTTTACCCTTCAGCAGTGAGTACTATATTCATATTCCTTTTCCAATCCATATAGTTTGGTTCGATTAACTCATTCTCCTTGAGAATAATGGACAAAGGACTAAAGGAACTACCACCCGACATTATTTCTGTAGTTTATGAAAAATACTTAATGAGAAATTGACGAATCAATAAACACATAATCATACAATTTAATGAGCAAACAAGAGACATTGTTCTTTTCATATTATCTTAGATTATAGTTAATCCTCGGACCATAATCTTTATGTTGGCTTAGCATATTGATCTATGTTACAAATACAATAATACCTAATGACCAATTAGGTTCTTAGAAAACACACAGAGCTTCGTAGGAAGGCTAATGCTTTTCCAAGTTTAGTTATAACCATCACTTACTAAAATCTTTTAGTTAATCAATCTAGAGAAGTTCCAACGATGGACTAGCCACTCTCATGATCAACTATGGATAATCTAGTGTTAATGCCTCCAACGATGGGCTGGCCAACACAAACACTTACCTCGAAAATAGCTTTTAATTTGTCTGTTAATATCTAGGTTTTTATGGACAATCATCCTATAGGGGGTCACACAAGGTGACGTAAGAAAGCCATAACCTATTAACACAAATAAGTAATGGAAACCAGGAGTTTAGATTAAACTATCTCCCACTCAATATTTTAAAGTGAGGATTATTAAATATAGTCTAGGTTTTATTTCTTAAGAAAGTATAACTTTCTTATATTTCACTGTCAAAAGTGTGAACCTTTCAACAAATATAATTATAAGTTATCAATTCTTATAAAACCATATATTTTATTAATTCTTTAAAATTTGTAGTCTAGGCTATATCTACTCAGAAATAATAGGCCATAATTATATTTCTATGTCAAGGATAAAACCCTTTGAAAAATATAATTACTTGGGCTATATCTTATTTCCAAAATAACCATACTAATTTTAAAATATATTATTCTTGCAATTATTATCTTGATCTTTTAGTTACAAAAACTAAATCAAATAATTACATTAATATTCCAAATCTAGGTTACCCATAGGAATAAAAATGTGTCACATAAAGCATCATAAAACAAAGCATTAAATAAAATTTATGCTTTTTTACTTTTAATCCTATGTGATCAATTATTCAGATGAAATGATTAATTTGTGATCTTGTTCGGTTCCTAAGGGTGGCTTAGATTTATTTCCACACTCTCATAATATCACAAAGATATAAAAGCATAAAGCAATTGGTCCAAAAAACTCTAATTAAAATTCCTAATGGGCTAAAATATGCCCAAAACTAGGAATAATGAAAAATAAAACCCATGTCTTGCAAATGGTCAAACAAAACCCTAAATAGGCTTTGATCAGACTATTTTATTCAAGCTGCCAAACACTCAGTCAACCCCCTGAACACGGCTCAGGAGTACTTCTCTTTTCCCCTAGGCGCCCTTCCTGGCTAAGTGGGTACTTCTCCGTTTCCTCTAACTTGCCACTCAAGGGATGGTACTTGCTCTCACTTATGGTTGTTATAGAATCACCTATAACTGGGGGATTATCGTCAGGACTCATAGGCTCTTTTGGGAATTCAAAAAGATTTCGGGAGAGAGATTCGAAAGGCTTAGAACTTCATTGAAAGGAAAACACACATCATATTATTGCTCGGAAAATATTTACAGTAGCCACTTTACAAGACTTCAGTAGACACTCTAAAAACTAGGAAAACCCTAGTGATAGAAACTACTATGGAGAAACTTCTAAAATTTCTAACTTAGACTCTTCAAACTCCCCTCCTCTTTTTTCCTGGCCTGCCATTTTTATAGATTAAATGGCCAACTTACATCATTCTTCTGGACTCCTTACAACACTTAGGCTATTACAATACGGAAATAAAACTTACAACACATAATACAAAGGGACAAAACCCTATAAAGACATGTAAATAAGACTAAAGAGACTAACTAAACTTGAAACCAAAAGCTGGCAACATGGCTAAAGAGGCCGAGTATTGCATGGCTGAGTGGCTTCAATCTTATTCTTCAAAAGACACCTGGAAAACAAGACAAAACCAAGTTGGAAATAACATACCCTTAGGCAGGAAATATTGTTGTTCATGATGAAGACATGGCTATGCAAATCTTGCATGCTGGATAGCTTCATTCTATTGCTTGAAGGCTGAAACATATGGCTATTCTCAGGACAAGACAAGGACTTATGAGAATATTCAGCTCATACTGTTGAGAAGGCATGGCTGGACATTCTTGTTTGGCTGTTTGCTCCTTGCATGAGGGACAACATTTTATTCTTCTGAGCATGATGGACGAAACTAGGAGACAAAGCACAGATACAAACTTGAAAAGGCTAAATGAAATAGAACACTCCAATAGTAGAAAATTCCCTTGGCATAAAATTTTTTGTTTTGATATGCTTGCTTCCTTGGCCGGTTTATTGTTGCTTGAAAGAAAAATTGAACACTGCTGAAGGCAGTACTAAAGTCTGGGACACCATAAAATAGTGGATGAGTCATGTGATTTTCAGTTGGAAGAAATAGCTTGGGTTTTCGAAATTCTGCTTCATGTGAGCGGCTTTACATGCAGAAAATTCAGAGACAAAATGAAACCTATTCCTGACCGAAATTTGTTGTATGAAGTTGCTGAACTTTCCTTTTTGTCTGACATATTCTCATGGGTGACCTTGAACTGTTGCTAGTGATAAAAACATCGTACCTGAGACATGTGACGTTGAGGGTGCTGAAATAACTCTAGGGTTTCTTGATGCTGAAGTTGTTGATAGATATGGCTGATTTGCTTCCTCTTGACAAAGATTTTGGATCAAGGGACACCATTGATAATCCTCTGGAATATGAACTTTCCAGTGTGAAGGATGCCCATCCCGGCTATCTTGCTCAAAGATGTCTGCATAGGCTGCACTTGGTGGTTGCTGGAGGACATTTTTGGACTTCAAGTGAACAAAAAGCTCATCACAAGCTATACTCATAAATGGCTAAGATAAAGATTCCCTGGACAGGGTCCATTTGTTGATCCGTGGGGAAGGCATAGGCTTGTAATAAATCTGTTGAAATTCTATATGAATTGCCATAAGATAATCTAAGTGCACAATGCACATTTGATATATCTTTGTTGGACTGCCGAAGAGATTCTGGCAACAATCATCATACCACTCCTGAGCTGATTGAAAGAGCGTGAGATAAGGCCATAGCAATGTGTTACCAAAGTGGTCAGGATTAGCAAAGAACATTTTAAAACTGTGAATCTCAATCTCTATAGGATAGTAACAAAGGATTGCAAGAGTCCACAGATACCGAAACCTGTCTTTGGAAATAGACTATGCTCGAGGAAAGATTGCAATGTTGCTGAAGGGTTGGTCTGGATCAAAGGACACATCTCGGAAATGGAATGGTTCTTGGCAGGTTAAGGCTTGGTGCTTCAACACGATTTTTCTGGCATATTCTTTGACTTGGTCAACTATGTCACAATGGGCTAGTTCAGGCGGATAGAATTCTAGGATTGTGAACATGATGGGTATAGGCATAGGTAGGCTATCAAAGAAAGGATTAAACAAGGGTTTACTTTCTGGTCCGGATAAAAGGTTGGTTAGGATACTGGGTTCTGATTGTATTTTTGGAAAAGAGAAGTCATTTATCTACATTGAGAATTCATTACCTGTATCCATATCTTCAATTCTGGGACCTGTGGAAGGACTGTGAAGTAGAAGGAGTTGTTGACACATCTATTTAAGGGCTTGGACGGCTCTGGTGTGTTTAGGATTCCAAGGCGGCTATTTTTTCTTCAGAAGTTGTGACAACAAGCTGATGATGTATTTCGAAGAGTCAAGAAGGAAGCTTTTGATGCATTTAATGATGTTGAGGAATTGTTAGATCTCTTTTACGGACAGGTTCTCAATTGGAAAAGAAGGAAGGGTTACAACAAAGTGAGGACCTAGCTTGATTTTACTGTCTGAGATTTTCATACCGAGGTATTCAATCTCATGGAGGCCAATGGAGCTTTTCTTTTCTAAGATCATGATATCTTGGGATTTGACGATGTCACAGAACTGTTCTAACAGTGACAAATGGGCTTCATCATCTTTTGAAAAGAGAAGGATATCATCAATGTACATCAAAGCACTGTGAAGGATAGGCTGGAAATTATTTATCATTGCTTTTTGAAAAATCGAAGGAGCTACCTTCAGCCCAAATGGCACCACCTTCCATTAATATTGAGCATTAGGAATGCAAAAAGCAGTTTTATAGCATTCATCAATTGCAATTCCTAATTGCCAAAAACCAACTTTCAAATCAAACTTTGAAAAGATTTTTGCTCCCGCTAAGTGAGAAAAACGATTTGGAATCCGTAAGAGTGGAAACTTGTCATCTTTCAAAAACTGGTTTAAAGGTTTACAGTCAATGACTAACCTTTTCTTACCTCCAACTTGCTCACTTCGTTTGTTGACATAAAAGGCTTGACAAGCCCAACTAGAATTAGTTGGCTCGATTAAACCTTGCTGTAGCAGTTTTGCACATTCTTCTTGAGCAAGTTTTAGATCGGGTTGAACATCCACCGGATTTCTTTTTTGATCGCCTCCTTCTCTTGGGAGCCTCATCTTCCTCTTCTGAGTGGTTAAAAGAGGATATTGGTACCCTCTTTTGCATGCTTTGGTCTCCTGTGTCATATGGCCTGAGCATTAATTGTGTGAAGATCTATCCGGATTCTTCCTTCAGAGGAACTCTGAAAGAAGTTTGGACACGTCCGTCAGGTAGAATTTGGAATTCCGAGACTGTGGCTTGGACTGGTTCTTAATGTCGGTGAAGATTCTCGTAGTTGGTAATCCATTCTACGGGCATGAGCTTCTGGAGATCTTCCCTTCTAATTTGCCTTTTAATCTCAACCAAGGTGGGGACTTCAGTTGCTGAATCTGCCAAGATCATTAAGGCATCTGGAGATCCACTGTTCTGTAGATCTAGGGCATGATTCTGGAGCTGATAAACCATCTGGTGATGCAAGGTTGCCATCATCGAGGTAGGAATGAGAGATGTGCCGATGAGTTGAAGTTGAAAGTTCAAAACTGTGCATAAGTTCAGATCTTGGAGAGATATGGCGTAGTTTTGGAACAGTGTCAAAACAACACTTCCCAAGTTGATTGTAGTGATCATCGTGCCAATGACTACCTGCTCGTAGCTGAGTAATCTCGAATCCAGGAGTGCAATTCGAGTAGTGACTAGGTGGCCCTTCCTACCGCCATAGGTCAGGACAAGTCTGACTCCTCCGATGTGAAGGTGAGTGTAACCTTCGGCTCTCCGTTGTGCTATCATCTCTGGGAGTATGTTAAGGGTAACATACTGCTCTTTGGAGGAGTACAGAATGCCGCACTGTTCAAGTTTTGAGGACTGGACATACTCCTTCGTCTTTGGGACTGTCGAGTTGAGTAGCTGCCGGATAGATCTGATACCTAGAGGAAACGATCCTCTCTTTTTGTAAATGTCATATGGACTCATAAAAGGAGAGACTGATTCCTGTACAAAGATCGACTCTAGGATAGTAGTGTATTCTACTAGGTTACCTATATTTGCAGAATATAAAGAACGTTTAGGTAAAGACAAGGAACTAGAAATATTTACGAGGTGGAAACTGGAACTAGGACTCGAAGTGTTTTCCATGACTGTTTCCTTTCTCTCCCTACTCTCTCTCTGTCATCCCTCTGGA
>JAOXNR010054773.1:0-12002 GCA_028571225.1 Parsonsia alboflavescens | reverse complement strand
TAAGTCATCGAACTCCATCAAGACTTCTTTCACCTTTTCTGGAATTTTCATCTCTTCCTTCTGCTCTGCTAAACTTGTAAGCGGGGTTGAAACCAATGCAAAACAAACCTCGGCCTCATCAACCTCTGCCTGAAACTCCTTGCGAGGTACACAAATAATAGCTTTCTTTCCCTCTGCAAAAGAATCCCGCATTGGTTACAATACCACCTTCTTGCCTCCTCTATTAATAGTGTAGCAGTGTGTAAATCCGTCATGTATCACCTTGTTGTCATATTGCCATGGTCGTCCTAGCAGTAGGTGCACGGCATCCATTGGCACCACATCACAATAAATAACACATGTATACTGCGGCCCAATCGAGAATTCTACCCTGCATCTCTAATCTACCCGCACCTCTGTTTCTTTGTTTAACCAACCGAGTTTGTAGGGCTCGGTATGCTGCTCCATCTTCAAACCTAATTTCTGAACAGCTTTCTGCGAAATTACGTTTTCACAACTTCCCGTATCTATGATTAATTTGCTGACTTTCCCTCCAATGGTACAACGGGTATTGAAAATATTCCGACATCGCCAATCCTTATCAACTCGTGGAGCTAAACAATTTCGGTGCAGAACTAAACTCTCTCCTCTTACATCCTCGAGTGCTAGGACGTATTCTTCCCGCTCTGCCACCTCAGCATCTTCGAATTCCCTGACATCCTCCTCTGCGATTCCTTCCTGGATCAATAATTGCGACTTTAGCCGGGGACATTCATAAGCATAATGACCCTTCTGTTGGCACCGGTGGCAGATGATATTTGCTTTGTTAACCAGTGGTCATGTCTGCTGCGGCCCCGGTCCCAGGCTCAGTTACCCTGAATTTCGTCCCTATGGAGTAGGAGGATTGAAAACCGTGGATGATGAAGATGACGCTGGACTGTTTGCCGTCGGATTTCGCAGAAGGGTAGGGAATCCTCTACCGAACGTGACTCCGCTGCTGCCTGCTTGCGTCAAGCTCTCTTCCACCACTCTCGCCTTTGTCTGTACATCCGTAATGTTTCGGAAAGAATGCACCTGCAGAGGGTCTTGGATGGCTGGTCGGAGGCCATGTAAATAGAGGGCTACAAGTTGCTCCTGTGTCTCATGAAGTTGATTTCGTGCTACCAGCCGGTAAAATTCCAACGTATATTCTTCTACACTTTTCGGCCCTTGTGTCAGACTCTGTAAATTTTGAAACAGGGTTTGACGATAATTGAATGGTAAAAACTCCTGCCGCATCTCTCTCTTCAGTTCGTTTCCAAAACAAGCATCCCATCCAAATATCTCTGATACCGAAAAGACTGCCACCATGCTGCGGCTCTGTCTTTGAATCTGATTGTGACCAGCCCAACCTTCTTATCATCAGGGACTTCTCTCAGCGAAAACAATTCATCCACGGTGCTCAACCAATCCAGAAATTCTTCTGGCGCCAAACTCCCAGTAAACTGTGGAATCTCCAGTTTAATTTCAAAATCCCATCGCGGCAAGTAATCGACTCTAGCCGCCGCCGCCCCTGGATTTCCATGACCGCCGCCTCACCCTATTCCGCCGCCGCACCTATAGACGACTTCGACGTCGCCGTGCGCGACTAAGCTTCCCATGGGTTGTTCAATGTTCTGATCTACCGGCAGATTCGCGACTGGCATCCGCTGTAGCATCTGCTGAAGAATTTGCATCTGCTGGTCCTGTCGCTGTTCCTGGCGATCTTGAAGTTCAATGAGGCGTTGCATCTCCCGTTCGTGATCTGCTCGACTGCTGCGCAATTCTTCCAAAATCGCGACTATGGTCGGATCAACTCCTGACATTGTAGATCTCGACTCTAATACCAATTGTGAACAACTTCACTCAAAAGCTTTATTACAGAAAAGGGGGAATCAATAATAAAACGACAATATTCTTGAGACACTATGGGACACGAATTTTATTGATTGAAAACTCAAAACTTCAGGAAAACAACAATATCTCCAAAACCAAACAGGAATCGGCTTTAAATAAACCCTAAATCAAAAATTGAAAAATTACGAAAAGACCCCTAAAGTTTTTAAAAGGCCCAAAAGTCCACCCAGATGACCCCGGATGGCCAAAAAAAGGTCTTAATCACAGCATAGCAGTGGCTAATACTCCTTGGACCGCCTTGGATCGACCCGTCAAATTTGAGCCCATTCTAACGCTCTCGCAACTTTTCAGTTCTTACGTTCCGACCCCAGAAACTTTTCCAAACTTCTTCGAATCATCTCCGATTGCCCGAAAACTTCTCCTGCAGCCTCTTGCACCTACGTGGGCCCTCCTGGATATCTTCTTGGGCCGACTCTGCGTCAATATGTGTAGACTTCACCACATTGAATAAATTTTGCCAGAAAGACTCTTACCCCCTTCCCAGCATCAACCAAATGGCAGACTCCACAGTCGGGTACCAGTGGCTGTGTTTCCTCGATGCATGCAAAGGGTACCACCAGATTCCAATGTCCGATAAGGACATTAAAAAAACCCCCTTCATCACGGAGGTTGGGACTTATTGTTACACCAAGCTGCCTTAAGGGTTTGAAAAATGTCGGGGTAGAATTTCAGCGGGCAATGCACAAAATTTTCAAGAAGCAGCTTGGGCGACATATTGAGGTTTACGTGGATGACATAGTGATCAAATCAAGAACTACAGAAGATTTCACAGGAGACATCCGGGAAACTTTCCAAACCCTGAAGACTGTTCACATAAAGCTCAACCCACAGAAATGCACCTTCGGGGTCTCTGTAGGGAAGTTCCTAGGCTTCATGATCTCGGTTGATGCCAACCCAGACAAAATCAAAGCTCTCATGGATATGGAACCTCCTAGAAATCTCAAAGAAGTACAAAGCCTAGCAGGAAAAATGGCAGCTCTAGGACGCTTTATCAACAAGATGGCAGATAAAGGAGAAAGATTCTACGATGCCCTAAAAAAGCCAAAGGACTCCCGATGGTCTGAAAGTTGTCAGGAAGCATTCATCAAGCTGAAGGACTTTCTGGGTAAACCTCCTCAACTAGTCTCCCCGAGATCAGGAAAACAAATCTGTATGTACTTGACTGCTACTGAAAAGGCAGTAAGTTTGGTATTAATAGTGGAAAGGCCACATCAACAATTTCCTATTTCCTATGTTAGCCATTTACTTCGAGGTTCGAAGACCAGATATACGGACCTTGAGAAGTTTCTGTACCTCATTATTATCACTTTAAGGAAATTAAAGCCGTATTTTGAAGCTTATTCGATAAGATTCCTAAAAAATTTACCCCTAAAACAAGCTCTAGCAAGGCCTGAACTCTCGGGCAAAATGATGAAGTGGTCCCTCAAGCTCTTTGGGTACCAGATCCAATTTGAGCCAAGGAAGGCTATCAAAGCTCAAGCCCATTCAGACTTCGTAGAGGAATGTACCAGGTAACCACTGAAACCTACAAACACTTGTGAAAGCAATGTTTGGACCATGTTCACAGTTGGGTCTATGGAGAAGGAGAATTCGGGGGCTGGGATTGTACTAATCAACCCTAAGGGAGTAAGAATCCCTTACTCTGTGAAGTACAACCTCCCAAATTCGAACAACGAATCCAATTATGAAGCTCTCTCAGCAGGCCTAAGACTTATAAGAGCTCTCAAAGTGTAGAAATTGCACTCCAAAACAGACTCACAAGTCGTAGCCAGCTAAGTAGTTAGAGAATATGAGGCCAAGGAGGACAACATGGTCCAGTATCTCAAAAGAGTAAGAGACATCATATCAGAGATTGACTACTTTCTCATTGAGCAGATTCCCAAAGAGCAAAACTCAGAAGCGGACACTCTGTCCAAAGTTTACAAGGAAGAAACTGGAACTAATGCCGAGCTGCTTGTGGAACAGCTATTCCCTCCCAGCATTAGTCGAGAGAAAAGTTTGGTCATAGATAGAGGATCATGCAGACTGGAGATACCCCATCTTCAGATTTCTTAAACATGGGGACCTCCCCGAGGACCTAAAAGAAGCTCGTCGAGTGCGAAGATGGGCACCTCGCAATATCTTGATTGGGGATGACGGGGTATATCGAAGGTCGTACACATGGCCATTGCTCAAGTGTTTAAGTCTAAGGGAAGGTAAATATGTGATCGACTTGGTACATAGTGGCATATGTGACTCTCACATGGGAGCGAAGACTATCGCAAAGAAAATCCTACGAACAGGGTATTACTGGACTGCAATGGTTGTAAACGGGGAGGTGGCCATATAGAAATGCACTAGTTGCCAACTGCACGGGAACAAATCACATCTTCCACCAATGAAATACTAACCAATCAATGCCTCAGTACCAGTTGACATATGGGGGATTGTCTTCCTCGGACCTTTCACAAAGTGAGTGGGGGGTGTGAAATTCCTCATGGTCATTGTAGAGTATTTCACCAAATGGGTCGAAGAGTAACCCGTGACAGTGATCTCATCTCAAAAGGTCCAATCCTTTGTATGGAGGGACATCATATGTAGATTTAGGATCCTGCGGACTATTATTTCAAACAATGGAAGTCAGTTTACTGGCGATCCATTCAAGACCTTCTACGAGAACCTCCACATTAAGCAAAAACTGACATCTATAGCTTACCCACAAGCCAATGGGTTAATAGAGGTTACAAACTGAATGATCCTAGAAGGACTAAAAAAGGGACTCACTGAGCTCAAGAAAAAATGTTGCAATGCAAATTGGCCAAAAAAGATCCCTAGCATAATATGGGCATACAAGACCACACCTAGAAAAGCTACAAGTGAAATCCCATTCAGTCTATGCTTCGAAGTAAAAGCAATAATGCTAGTTGAGGTTGGAGAAACATCTTTAAGACTAATCGAGTACAACTCAGTCTTAAACGAGGGGGAGAGAAGAGCAGACCTCGGCCTCCTTGAAAAGGTCAAAAACAAGGCAACTGAAGCAGATAGGACATACAAAGGGTAAGTAAAAGATTTTCTTAACAAGCAAATGAAAGAAAGACACTTCGTAGTTGTAGAAATGGTCCTCAAAAGGATAGACGTTGGCAAACAAGGTCAATTGACCCAGCTGCAAGAAGGCTAGGAAGGACCCTACCTAATCCAAGAAGTCCACAAAGGAGGAAGCTACAAACGAGTTGATCTTGACAGAAGACAACTCCTGAGACCTTGGAATACCTGTCACTTAAAAAAGGTTTGTGCCTAAAGGTCACCAAAGATATGAAAGACCTCCTGGACCTACTGGTCACATTCAGTAGCAACCTCAAGAAGCTTAACCTGATTTAAAGCTAAGTTCTCCCAAAGTTTATGCAATCATTACGCTTGTATTAATCTAAATTACCTAAATGACAGTTCAATTATGCAAGCATGCCAAAGCTGAGTGTATAAAAAGCAAAAATATTGCTCAAAGTAGTGACAGAAAAACACTAAGCATTTCATAAAGATAAAATATAAAAGCAAAAGGCCACAAACAGACCCGTGCCAAATATCCAGCGCTCAACAAAACATGCATTAATCCCGAAACTATTACAAGACTTCCCAAGAAGACAAGTCAGAGTTGGAGCTGGAGATTTCAATTGGTTGACCTTGAAAAGGTTTTGCGTACATGGCCATCATCTCAACTTTGCGACGAATGGCAACGAGGGTCTTGCTTGCCAGCCTGAGCCATTCAACACAACGACCTACCCCCTCACTTCCACGGCCCAAGCCTCCCCTGCAAAGACGCAGCAGCTCAAGTCTTGCATCCTCTCCCTCGTGGAGGAACAGAATTTCTCATAGAGCCCAGAACCCCCTCACCACTTATTGACCTGGTGATACCTTGGCTCGGGCCAACTCCTCAATGGCCTGCTAAGTAAAGCCAGTCAAGGCTTCTTAGCACTGTGAAAAAAAGAGAGAGGAGAGAGACTGTCAAATATGCAGGGGAAAATAAAAGACGCAAAGAAGCTAGCTTCAGAGGAACCACTTACTAGAAGAAGCAACGCCCATGTTTGCACGGATCGGAGGGAGGTTACACAACATCCTCCAACTTAGACCCGCGGCTTTCAGAAAAGACCTCGGCCAAATAGAAGAAAGGCACTCTATCCTGGGCCACCCAGAGTAGGCCAAGTTCATTAAAAGATCCCGGTGTTTCTCCAAGCCAGGGACGAGGGAAGGAAGCTCATTGTAGAAAAGTCGGTTAAGGTTCTAGTCAGGGTATCTCTCCACCAGTGAATCATAAAACAGGATGCAGAGAAATTGGGATTTCCAGTTCTCCTCTAGAGACTGAACACAACCCAATATCGGATGCCCATTGCACCAACCTTAGATACCCCTTGGAGGAACTAAAGATCGAGGGAACCTCTAGCTCAAAAAGCCCCAGAGGAGCTCCAAGGACACCAGAACCCTATAAAGATGACAGATCGCTATGAAAGCAACTATCATCCTAATGGAATGGGGGCTGAGCTGGGCTAAAGGTACCCTCTAAAAATGAACTATGTCCATGAACAAAGGATAGAGGACAGGAAGAAGGAGCCCTCCCCAAAGGCTGGTGAGGTGAAGAATGATGTGGCCAGTATGCCAAGAGTGGGGGCCCTCAATCAACGTGGCAGTAGTAAAATAACCCTTCTCTGCTACCATCTCCACTTGGAGAGCCCTGATATCGGTAGGATCGAAAGAAGATTTCAAAAAGGGCACCCTAGTCTCAGCTAGGTCATGAGTTAGATAGGGGACATCACGAGCCTAGGGAAAGTATGGGGGGTCATAGAAGATCTCATTGGCTAGAAATGTGGGCCTTGAAGGGTCTGAACTGGAAGGCATAGTAATCGAGAAGGCTCAGATGGAAGCTCGGAAGAGAAGGAAAAGACCTGGTACAAGGAACTGTAAAAAGGCAAAAGAAATAATAAAGGAAGAAGATATGATGGACTCACCAAGATTCAGAACTCTTCAGCTTCTCGCCAGGAAGTCGTAGCGGGTCAACCTTTGACCTCCCAAATCAGATCATTTCTCCCAGATTCGGGGTGGGTCGGTGCTTCAGAAACCTAACCCGCCCCAACTCTTAGTCAGAAAAAAAAAAAAACCCCACAGCATTTCCCTAAGAGAAGTGATGCGGGTCGGAGCTGCCGAAACCCGAACCAGGCAATCTTCAGAGATCTTCTCAAGGATTTGATAGCAGATGCCTCCTTTTCATTGATTGATATCTCCCTCTTGGCCAACTTATCCTTCGTGGATTTAAAATGCTCGTCCATAGTTCCCATGGCCACTCTCCTAACAGCACTTCCGAATGGATTCATCTTAAGGGGAATTCTAGGAGTCTATAGAGGATACTTCTTTAGAACTGCTCTCTCAATCCTCCAATAATGATCTCCCATCAAGCTTCCAGAAGCAAAGGAATCTGCTATTTCACAAGAGACAACCGTTGAGAGAAAATAAACTTGTTTAACTGGGAGCCATGGCCTCAAGGTGGTAATCCATAAAATATCTAAATATCAATCCCCCCAAAAAAAAATTGCAAGAAAAATTGTCCCAAAGATCATAACTTAGAGACAGTAGCCCATGAATACTTGAAAGCCCGATACTTGCAGATGGTAGCTCTTAATACCTGAAAGTCAGACTCGCAGCCTGAAGATGGTAATTTCTAATGCCTGAAGGCAGGGCCCAAGGCCTCAAGAAGGTGATCCTCAACTCCTGAAAACCAGACTTGCAACCTATAGACGGTAACCTAGAATACCCAAAGCTCATGTTGGCAAGTCCCGAGGTGTGAGTGGGCAAAGACTTCCAACCACCGCCCTCATGGGTCATGGACCCTAAGGTCACTGACCTTCAAATGAGAGGGACAGAAACTTACAAGACCATGAAGTGTGACCTTGTGAGTTCCAACCGTCCTCATGTACCTTTCATACAGTCACCAGGTATGCATGACACTTCTCAAACCCAAAAATTATAAAGCCAACTCGTAGCTTTCAACTAGAGACACGAATGAAAAGGTACCCAAGAAGTTTGTTTCTACAAGGAATCGCCAGACACAGTGGTAACAATGGCTTGGAGATGGTGATTTAGGCACCAAAGACCAAGGAGCTCGCCGGGCCTAAAGGGGGGTAATGATCAGTGAAACAGACACGGCCCGGACCAATCAACCTTAAACAGGCAAGATCCGAATTAAAAGGTCAACCCGAATGTGCTAGAGGGCCCCATACCTTCAATACCTAAAAGTCAGATTCACGAAGTCAACGAGGACGTGTGGGCAAGCAACTCGCCACCATCGACCTCCCAGGTCATAGGCCAAGAGGTCACCGACCTCCAAAATGAACTCAGGCAAAGGTCTTGCCAGACCTCGACTTCGATCTGGCAAGCTCCAATCCGAATCATAAATCTTTTGTGCCGCTACCACTGGTGCGCAACTCCTAGTCACTCCAAAGAGCCAAGGATCACTCGACGCAACCTCACCAGAAGAGATGCTCGAGTTTCTCAATGTCTACGGGAAGGTCGTGAATTTGGTCTGACGGTCAACTAGTGATCTCGCAACTCTCATAGAGAGGTGAATGGCAAGATCTCTCGTCCTAGGGAAACTCCGAGATCCCAGGAGCAACTAGCAGGATTTGATTAAATCCCACCGTTATCTTGATTCCCTCCGGCAATGTAAAAGGAACTGAATTCTAGGAGGTGACGGATCATTCTTCAGATTACTTAAACAAAAACACGCAGCCAGTCTGGGGATAGATAAGAAAAACACTCTTGCTTTCTTGAGAACAATCCCTACCTGAAAACTTTCCTAGAATACTAACTTAAGCATTGGAGCTTTTCCTCCGGTGACAACCCACTTTGGTGACCTCTCTTTCTTACCTTCTCAAGCTACTGATGGCAGAGCTCCATGAGGATCTACGGGGTGATCCGGCCTTACACTTTTGGACCCCATCAATAAGAGTGGCCAGCCCATCATTGGAACTTCTCTAGATTGATTAACTAAAAGATTTAGTAAGTAATGGTGAAACACTCAACTTAGAAAAGCTTTAGCCTACCTATGTAGCTCTGTTGTGTTTTCTAAGAGCTAATGTGGGCATTAGATATTGGCACATTTATTACATAGATCAATACTCTAAGCCACCATATTATTGACTATAGTTGGAGGAACAACTGTGGTCTAAGATAATATGAAAAGAACAATGTGTTTATCACATTAAATTGCATGTTTTATATGTTTAATGTGTTTTTAAAGATTATTTAATTTTACATTTTCATAATAGTTTTGGTAGGATCTCTCTTTGTCTAATGGTCAGTTTTCTCTTAAAGAGGAAGTTAAATGGAGCCAGTTAATTAGACTAGAAAAGAAAATTGCTTAAAGTCCTAAATGTGGAACAATTTGAATAACTTCTACATCCACAGTCTATTTTTATAAAAGAATAAAATTCCACTAAAGAACAAAAAGGACTCCCATATGGCATGGAAAGATATTAACAAAAAATTAAATACTAAATGTTAAATCTTATGTCTGAATCACTGAGTTATCATTATGAAGATGAGGATAATTTTGCAAAGATTGATGAATCTTAGAACTAGATTCAGAATAAGGGATTGAATCGGAAATTGAAAACTCCTTGTGAGTATCAAATTGGCTGAAGAATCTTCTTATCGAGAGCTTGTTCTCAAGGATATGAAGATTTATAATGAAGCTAAAAACCTTGATGTTCAATAGAAAAGGAGAGTTTATATATATATATATATATATATATTCAATCTTAAGACGTCTACATCATATTCTTTAAGTTCAATTTACAATCTGCTAGGAGGGTATTACCTCCTTCATGGTAGATTTCCTTCACAAGAAGAACTCTTAAAGGAAATGGATAATGTGGAAAAGATTGAAAAAGATCCAAAGCTTTTAGAAAAGATTTCTCCTGTTGAGCCTAAGCCTAAACGAAAGAGGACTCAAAGAAAGGAGAAAAACGTTCTTCAAATAGGCAATGGAAATCATCTCAATCCTCGTTGGAAATTCATATATATATAGTGATTGCAAGCCCAAGGGATGTTTTCCTTGTGGACAAATCAGACACTGGCGGAAAGACTTTCCTGGGAGGAAATTCATATCTAAAGATATTTTCGCAACTTGAAGTTCTTATTAATGATTGAATCTATTCCTTATGGATAGTTGATTCAAGAATAATTAATTTTCTATCTATACTCAATTACAGAATTTTAGAATAATGAAGCTTTAGTAAAAGATGAGAAAACTTCTTAAAGATAAAAATGAATCTTGTGTTGGGAATTCTTACTTTGCTTTATGATTTAGATATTATTAAAACGTTTTTATATGTCCAGAACTATAACAGAATTCACATTCTGGGTTTATTCTTTTTTGTTATCTGATATTTCAGATCAGTAGTGATGAAAAAGAAGTCTTATTCTGATAGTACATATAATAGTTCGTGTTTTATTATTATCGAGTAAATCAAGTTTAAAGCATTATTTTTATACGTAAGAATTAATGACCAATTATTTAGATTCTTGTAATGATTTTAATAAGGTTCGAAGTCTAATAAAAAATGGGCCTTCAAGCCCATTAGCTTTGGAAGGAAAAGGCTATGACTACATTTTGATTTGTATTGACCGAAAGGTTATTAATCAAATGTTTGAAATCAAGATAAAAAAGAATCTACATCACAATTCCTAATAATCATTAAGTTTTAGAAGTCTTTCTTCTAAAGAGAAACTTAATAAAATCTTAGGAATTTTATTGTTTATGTTCCTTGTGACTTTTCATGAATTATATCAGATATGATATAATCAAAAGGATGACTTATATATTGCATATTGGTCATAGATATAATTCTTTGTATACATTTCTTTAGACAATTCTTTTGGAGATACACTTTAAGAAAGAAAATTTGTACTAATTTTAGTATTTAGCCATTTTGAAGTAATACTAAGGAACAACCTTTAAGTTGTGTTATTGAGCTTTGGCTTAATGAAACTTCTCAAGATAAAGGGAGTTCCAGTTTTTTGTATTAATTCAAGATTGAGATCTAAAGACTAAGTTTTACAATTTTATAAAGTGACCATGGTAAAGAAAAGTATAAAGGATAGTGGGAGAATTTTTATTAGTATTTACTTCAAGAACATATGATGTTTGTTAACATCAATGTTAGATACTTGAAAGGTATATACAAGAATAAAATTTCAATGTTCTAAAGATGTAGAATTAAGAGATGGGAATTATTTCCTAGGATCTCTATTATCACTTTTAATCTCAACAATTCATGCGATCCTTGTTGTAGTGGGAGTTTTCCGGAATTCCGATAAGGAATTCGACAATATCTTTTGACAGCAAATTGAATTATTCAGAATTGGAAACCACTAGATACAATAAAAGTTTTCCTAGCTGCTATTTATAAGATAATGTTTTTGGTAAGAAATACTATATTGCGTCTTAGGACTTGGTTGAATCTAGTATCCTCTTATGAATAAAAGTAGATAAAGTATAATTACCAAAAAGAAGAATAAATCTTGCATAACATTTAGTCCTTTTGTAGACTAAAGTTAGCATCAATCCTCAAGAGTGCATATGTTTATTATGAGACTTTTAGAAGTCTTATAGATATCGATTAAAAGTAGATGCACTAGATGAATAAGAGATTAAATATTGTCATGAATGGCATTCTATTTTTTAAATAGAGGAATGTCATCAAGATAAAGAGTCTATATGCCAATATAAAATTGTCATGAATGCTTTGATGATAAATTAGTAATACTCTGTATGTTCGATTCGAAATAGCTAGATATACGAAAGAGTATTAAATTTATTAGACATCACAGGCTATTGACAAATTGGCATATATGTAAAACATGTACAATCCAGAGAACTTTTGTTAAATTCAAATGTTTGGATTGTGATATTTCCTTTAGTGTTTCAATACACGTGGAAATGGAAAAGGTATTATCTGAATTATGTTCTAATTGTTTTGCAATTTTACAAAATTCACATATCATGTTTTACATAGGATTAATATCAGTCAGACTCTTGTGGATGCTAGTTAAATAAATGATTT
>JAOXNR010054772.1:0-12004 GCA_028571225.1 Parsonsia alboflavescens | reverse complement strand
CTCTGTTAATAAAATGGATTTTGAAATAACTAAAGGATTTCTAGAACGGAGTCTAGTCAACAGTGTCCTTAGATTTTAAGTTGTAATTAATAAGTTGAGTATAGAAATTTAGCATGAATAAATGAATATCGAGATTTAACGAGATTCACCCCATTGGAATAAATCCAATCTTAGGCTACGTTCTCAAAGCAAAGCCAAGCTGCAAAATTCATTAAGATAAGAACTTTACAAGAGTGTAGTATAGAACAATAGAATCCCTCTAGTCTACCACTACCCTATTCTAAGTTTTATCTTACCCATTCACAACAAGAATCCCTTTTGTTTATATTGCAACATCTTCTAGAATCCCTTTGAAGATGACAAAACTTCTCCTGAAGTCGAACTCCCTCTGAGTTCTGGAACTATTCCACAAGAACTGTTGTGACACTCCTGTGACAATCTGCAATAGTGAAGTAGGTGTACTCCTCCCGAGTTTCACCACCAATAAATATTCTTTCGAATATTTATAAGAATTTTCAGCAAACACTTCTCCATGTGATTCGATCATCATAAATCTTTTTACTCAAAGATAACAATATAGAAAGATATACGATATATCCCTTTCTAAAAGATAATCAAAATGTATATAAGGGATTATTCAATTTGGATAATTATGAAGATACCAATTAAGAATAGGCAACCAAGAAATCTTTATAAATCTTAATCCACTGATTTGATCAACCTCTAAAACATTATATTATCCAAAAATACAATATTCAAAAACCGAAATAATCATTCTAAAAAAGAAAATAAACGAAATAATAGCCAACACAAATATCTAACAAACTCCCCCTTTGGCATTATTTTGGCAAAACACAACCACCAAGGATTTTGAATTAATAAGCTATTGAACCAATATAAGAAATCAGAATACCAGCAGTGTTTCAACAGTAAATATAACCAATATCAGAAATCAGAATACCAACAGTGTATCAACAGTAAATATAACTAGAAATACTACCATCCAATAACTGAAGAAAGAAACAAATGTAGCAAATCAAATCAAAAGCAGCAATATCGAAAAGCAATATTCAAATGCAACAAAAGAAATACTAATCACTGATCATAGATGGAATAGATGACACGATGCAAAAACCATCTCCTCTCCCCCTTGTTGGCCAAGATAACTGCCAAATGTCAGGCATCAGAATCAGAAGTGGAATCATCAGCTTTAGCAGTGAGAACCGTAGCAACAGCCTATTCTAATGTAGAGACTGCCTGATGAAAACCGTAGCAACAACATGTTGCTTAAAAGAACTGTGGTGATAAGAACTCGAAAGGGCAAACATCCAGAGGAGTTGTCTCATTAGTGATACCCACAAATAAGATGATATATATATGTGCTGACCCAAATCAAAATCAGTACTGGTCCCAATAGAATAGAGAAGGCGTGCTTGTTCAACAAAAGCTGTACAATAGTGAGCACATGGAAACCAATTGGACTTTGAAATTTTATGAAGAATAGAGTGTTTTGTAGACAGAGCAGAGGCTTTAATAGCATTTTCATGGGGCCATTGCTAAATATGACCTCTAGTCAATTCAAAAGCATCATCATCGAAATTCAGAGTGACAGATTCTCTAATCCCTAAGGATGCAACAGGATTGGTCAAACCCAAGTATTCTCTAATCAAGTCAACAAAAAAATCAAACATATGACCTCGCACATAAACCTTTTGAAACATGGGACTATCTACATTCTGAATTTCATACAGGTTTACATAGAAATCCCGAACCAAGCCATCAATGTAAAAGGAAAATTTCGAAACAAAGGGCATATAACCTTTTCGAGATAAGAAGTCCAATATTCCTGCTTTTTCATGACTTGGAAAGTCAATGTTACATTCCCCAATGATTTTTCGGGACACTATTGTATTCTAGTGATTAACACAATTGGCATTCAAGAATTTTTTTTTTTTAAGAGGTTTGATAGAATGTACCCATGGGACAGAGGCAATAGGCAAAGTATCCTTAGATGCAGTGATGTTGGCTTCTATAAATGAGTCAGAATCTTCTAAATCTACAGGTTGAGCAGATGAAGTGGTAACATGTTTGGAATAGCCAAACCTTTGACGGAGTTGATATTTCCTAGAATCAACCTCTCCCCATTTCCATTTGTTCGTGGATTTTCCAAGACCTTTAGCGGGTGCAAACGACGGTTTGGGCTCTAAAGGACCGGCGGTTGTGGAAGACGGCTGACTGCGTTTAGTGGCAATTGTCTTCAGAACTTCTTATAGACCTGGATCTTGAAGGAATCCAGCGATATCACCGAAACCACCAACTGGACTTGCGACGGGTGGTGTTGCAGTGGTGTTGTATTCACTGCCGGAGATGGCGTTGAGCTGGATGATGAAGGAGAAATAGTGCCTCCACCTTCTTCTTCACAGCAACATGCTTTACCTGCAGCATGATAGAATCAAAGGTGAGAGACTCTGCACAACTGAGTGATTATTGACAGAAGGACAAAGTACAGTCGGCGAGAAGAAGCCAGACAGAAGAAACTTGAAAACCCTCTTTTGATAATCACAAAGTTGAGAGAAGAGTTTCGGGATAAGTGCAATTAAAATCTGTGACTTAAAGATATATTTATTAGATAATAAAATTCTTAATGCAGATAGATAGAAAGATGAATTTTGGTATAAAACAGAGACTAAGCCATGGACATTATACTAACCAATAGAATTTAAATAGAATATCACTCGAGAAAACTTTAGAGAGGAAAAAAAAATGTACTTTATTTATTATTATTTTCTTAAAAAAAATTTTAAAAAAATAAGTAAGACAGTCTCTTTTAAGAAAATAAGTTCAACTTGATTATCCTGATAAGATCAAATTTCCTACACATGTTAAAGATTTTTTAAACTTAAATTAAGAATATAGAGAGAGAAAATATCTTATCAATGTACCAGAATTTCAGAGAAGGTGTGTGTACACGATGAAAATCGGTAAGATCCTTCAATCTAAGATAGTTTTCACACACACACTAATGTAGCTAGTTTCAAGATTGTTTATACTTAGTTTATTGCATACAGAAGTAGTGGTAACTCTTTTCTCAGAAAATATGTAATTTAAGCAGAATTAACATTCCCTTGTTCCTCCTTAGCATCTAATCTGAGATAATTTTCACACTTCTATTGAGATAGTGAAGGTAACTCTTTTCTCAGAGAAATAGGTGATTCTTTACCGAAATTAAGTGACATTCCCTTGTTCCAACTCGACATTTTTTTTTTTAAGGAAAATTGAAGAAATCCATCATGTCAGTGTAAGCAGAGCACAATTCAAGTTTTATGAAAGATATTTTGACAATCTGCCTATATGCAAAAATTAAGAATGAAAAACCTTTAATAATGATGAAGAAAAAGAAATCGAAACAAGAAAATACTCCTGAACCATTATGTTATAAGGCAATTGTCACGCTAGTGTTATTCATACATCAATAAAATAGACTCCTAAACCTTTCCTTAATGATTCAAGTGTTTTAGTATCTAACGGTTTAGTAAAAATGTCAACCAATTATTTTTCAGTTGATACATGCTCAATGACAATAGTCGTAGTTTCTATCAATTCTCTAATGAAATGATGTCTTATGTCAATGTGTTTAGTGCGAGTGTGCGGAATAGGATTCTTATATATATCAATGACACTCTTATTGTCACAAAACACAGTAAACATATTCTATACAATAGCATAATCTTTTAGCATTTGTTGCATCCACAATAGTTGTGTACAACAACTTCCAACAGTAATGTATTCAGCTTCAACTGTTGATAATGAAATTGAATTCTGCTTCCTACTGTACCAAGAAACTAGATTGTTTCCAGGGTAGAAACATAGTCCAGAAGTGCTCTTACGATCATCCAAGTTTCCAACCCAGTCTGCATCGCTGAAACCTGCAAAAAATGGTATAGTATTAGTTGTATACTAGATGTCATAATTTAATGTGATATTAACATATCGAATGATTCTTTTGTCAGGTGTGACTCCTTGGGATTTGCTTGATATCTGGCACAGATGCCAGCACTAAGACATAGGTCTGGTCTATTTGTTATAAGATATAACAAGCTCCCAGTCATGCTTCGACACAGACTTATCCATAGCTTTTCCTACATTGTTTTTAGGTAGTTTCATATTAGTACAAATTGGTGTTCTAACAGTTTTAGCCTTTTTTATACCAAATTTTTTAACCATCATCCTTGCATATTTGCTTTGTAAGATGTATATCCCATTTATAAATTGTTTAACTTGCAACCCCATAAAATATGTCGATTCACCAACCATACTCATTTTAGATTCCTGTGTCATTTGTTTCACAATGGCATCTATGTGTCGGACGGAACTAGAACCAAACACAATATCATCAACATAGATTGGACCAATTAAAATATCACCGGAAAACCATTTTATAAACAAGGTTTTATCAACTCCCTCTCATTTCTAACCCTGTTCCAAAAAATATTTTGTTAACCTTTCGTACCAAGCTCTAGGAGCTTGTTTTAAACCATATAATGTCTTTTTTAGTTGAAACACATGATCTAGAAAATTAGAATCAACAAAGCCCTTAGGTTGTTCAACATAGACCACTTCACTCAGAACACCATTCAGGAATGCACTTTTGACATCCCTTTGATACAATTTAAACTGACGCAAACAAGCAATACATATCAATAGTCTAATTGATTCCAATCTAGCTGTAAGTGCAAATGTTTCATCAAAATCTATACCTTTTACCTGTGTATATTCCTGAGCAACTAACCTAGCTTTGTTTCTAACAACACTTCCAGACTCATCTGTTTTATTCTTAAAGATCCATTTAGTACCAATAACATTTATATTTTCTGGCCTAGGTATTAGTGACCAAACATCCAATTTGTTGAATTGTTCTAATTCCTCATGCATGGCATTTATCCAACAGTTGTCTTTCAAAACTTCATTCACATTTTTAGGTTCTATAGTAGACAAATAGCAGACAGAGTTAATCATCTCTCTATAGTTAACTTTAGTCTTACCTCTAGTGCATGTTCCTTCCTTCAAATCTCCAATTACCTCTTCTAATGGATATGTTTTTTTAATTCTAGAAGGAATTTGTCTTGAAACTCTCTTACCTGTATCTGTTTGTGTCTCTTAAGTTTCATAATGTATTGCTCTTGATGAATTTCCTGTGGATTAAGTTGTTTCAAGCAGAATGCTGCATTTCTCTGAGTTACTAGGGGAACTATGTCCTTCATTTGTTGATTGTTCTTGCTATCCTGTCATTTGAGTACCAGATTTTCCTGTTTTTTCATCTTCTGCCCTTGATAAAGTCACTATAGATTCATCAAATACAACATTAGTAGACTCCATGATTTTCCCAATACATTGATTAATTACTCTATAAGTTTGACTATTTGTTGCATATCCAAGAAAAACACCGACATCACTCTTTTGATCAAACTTACCAAGCCCGTCTCTATCATTCAAAATAAAACACTTACTTCCAAAGACATGAAAGTAACGAGCATTTGGTTTGCTTCCTTTCCATATTTCATAGGTTGTCAATTTTGTTCCTATCCTAAAATAAATACGATTAATGATATAATAAGTAGTATTTATTGCTTCAGTCTAAAATTTTGATAGTATTCCTTCAACACATAACATTCCTCTTGCCATTTCTTGTAGTGTCCTGTTTTTTATTTCTACAACACCATTCTGTTGTGGTGTTCTTGATACGGAGAATTCATGTAAAATACCATGATCATCACAGAAATTAGTAAAAAGAGTATTTTCAAATTCCTCTTTGTGATCACTTCTAATACAAATAATTTTACTAAACACATCAACTTTTTCTATCATTAATCTCATGGATAATCTTTTGAATGACTCAAAGGAGTTTGATTTTTCCCTAAGAAATTCTACCTAGGTAAACCTTGAAAAATCATCTACACAGACTTATTACCTCCAACACCTTCAACTTGCATAGGACCCATGAGATCCATATGCAATAGTTCAAGAGGATGAGAAGTAGTAATAAAATTGACAACTTTGTGTATTTGATGTTTCTGTTTTCCGAGTTGACAAGATTCACACACGGCACCGGTATTACTACCAAGATTTGGAATTCGTATGACAGCACCTGTAACAGAAATTTCAGTTAGTTGTTTGAAGTTTACATGTCCTAACCTCTCATGCCATAATTTAATATTATCATGACTTGCACTATTACATGATATAGTTGTATAAGTCGTATAACAGTTACTAGAAGATCTAGTACCAAACAGTACATAGTTTTTATTTTCATCATACACATGATATGCATCCTTAGTGAATTTGTCAAACAATTCATCATCACACAACTGACTAATGTTGATTAAATTAGCCGTAAGTCCTTCTACTAAAAACACATTATGAAGGTAAGGCATTCCTATTACCATAAGAGTTCCTTTTCCCAAGATTTTTAACTATTTACCATCACCAAAGTTAACTTGACCAAGATTGCACTCACGATAATTTTTCAAATATTCCTTTTTACCAATCATGTGACTAGAACAGCCACTATCAAAGAACCATAGATTTGAATCGGACACTCTTAAAGACATAAATCCAACCAAACATTCGTGTCTATTTTTCTTAGCCCAAACTTGCTTAGACTTGTGATTCCAAACTTAGTGTTGTGTTAGTGACTTGTGATGGACATTGTTAAACAACATTTCAAAACAGTTTGGTCTGATATGTCATCTTCGAAGACAATAGTGACAAGTAGGTGTAAATAATTTTTTCTAACCTTTGGTTGAATATCTTAGCATGTTAGTACCTTGTAAGTGTGACTTTTTCACCTTTGAGTTTTTGTTTTGTTAGTACAGTCACCATAGCCTAAACCACGACGATCAAATGTTTGTCGTTGTTCAGCTAATATTTGGTCCAGTTTTTCATTGTATTGTTATGCTCCTTTGATAATTCGTGAAATTTCTGTTCCTTTGCTTCACAATCTGTAATCAAAACATTGATTTTAGTATTCAATTGTTCTTTCTCAGACATAGATATATTTACTTTACGTTCTAGTTCTCTATTTAGTATAATACACCGTTTTAACAACTTTTAATAGGTTTCTAGCATTTTCTCAATAGTAAGTTCACTGTCACTATCTGTGTCAGTTAATTCAGGAAAACATTGCCCTACCTCTGTCTCTTTATCAAGTTCAACACTTGTCATACCTAAATTGTCACATTTTAACAAAACAACCTCACCATGTAAAGCAACACAATTAACGGTTTGTTCAGTTCTTTTCTCATCTTCATCAGTTTGTTCCCTATCACTCCAGGTAGTAACAAATGACTTCTTGTGTTTTTTGAGGTAGGTTGCGCATTCAGCTTGAATATGGCCATAGCCTTCACATTCCCTGCACTGTATTCCTTTGTTAGTTTTAATATTAGAATCAATATTATCAGAAGAAGACTTACCAGGGATTTTCTTGTTTCCAGCATTGTTTTTTAATTGATCGGAATTTGGTTTTCCCTTGATTCGTTTGTACATTTTGTTGAAATTTCGTGTGATTAGAGACATTGCTTGCTGAACATCTTCTTAACAATCAATTTCTGAATCAATGGGATCAGCAACTTGAAAAGCAATACTTTTGTCCTTTCGATTTGGCTTTAAGTTCATCTCAAAGGTCTATAGCGAGCCAATCAGTTCATCATATTTGATCGTATCAATATCCTTTGCGTCTTCAATTGCAGTTACTTTATGAGCAAACTGTTCCAGAAGTGATCTCAGAGTTTTGCGTACCAATGTTTCATTGGTCATTTGCTTTCCAAGGGTGAAAGACTCATTAGTTAGATCACTCAATTTTGCATGAGAATTAGCAATTGATTCTGTTTCGTCCATCTGTAATTTCTCAAATCGAGAACTTATCATTTGTAGTTTGGAGCGACGCATAGTTGATGTTCCTTCATGTGCAGTTTTTAAGGTTGTCCAGGCCTCCTTTGCTGAAATACCTTGAGCAATCAAACGAAACTGATTAATATTAACTGCGTTAAATATAGCATTTAGAGCTTTTGAATTAAAATTAGCTTCTCTATCCTCTTCTTTTGTTCAGGTATCTTCATCCTTCAACTGATCTTTCTCATCTTTGGGTGGAGTCTATCCTTTCCGGACTGATTTCGAGGCGTTTTCATCTTGAGCTTTAATAAACGCAGTCATTCGAGCCTTCCAATGTGAATAATTTGATCCGTTTAGAAGAGGTAGCCTACTCACAGATCCTTCTTCTTGCAGTCCACTCATTGCTGCACAAAAAGATTCTAAATCCAAGATCTTTCACTAATTCGTTAGTGTATGACTCTGATACCAAATGATAGAATCTTTCGTTAGCAGTTAATCAAAAAAGTTGTATTAATAAGTTGAGTATAGAAATTTAGCGTAAATAAATGAAAAATAAGATTTAACAAGGTTTACCCCCATTGAAATAAATCCAATCTTAGGCTACGCCCTCAAAACAAAGCCAAGTTGCAAAATTCATTAAGATAAGAACATTACAAGAGTGTAGTATAGAACAATAGAATCTCTCTAGTCTACTACTACCCTATTCTAAGTTTTATCTTACCCACTCACAACAAGAATCCTTCTTGTTTATATTGCAGCATCTTCTAGAATCCATCTGAAGATGACAAAACTTCTCCCGAAGCCAAACACCCCCTGAGTTCTGAAACTGTTCCAGAAGAACTGTTGTGACACTCCAATGACACACTTGTGACAGTCTGCAATAGTGAAGTAGATGTACTCCTCCCAAGTTCCACCACCAATAAATATTCTCCCAAATATTTATAAGAACTTCTAGGAAGCACTTCTCCACATGATTCGATCATCATAAATCTTTTTACTCAAAGATAGCAAGATAGAAAGATATTCGATATATCTCTTTTTAAAAGATAATCAAAATAGATAAAGGAATATTCAATTTAGATAATTACGAAGATACCAATTCAGAATAGGCAACCAAGAAATCTTCATAAATCTTAATCCACTTATTTGATCAACCTGTAAAACATGATATTATCCAAAAATACAATATTCAAAAACCGAAATAATCATTCTAAAAAAAACGAACGAAATAATAGCCAACACAAATATCTAACAAGATAATTTTGATTTATTGTACATCATAAGTTTATTTAATATAATTCATTCTCTCCATAATCACTTTTATATTCTTGTTATGATTTTGTAAGGAAGATTGGTACTTTTGGTCTCTTATCTTTTTCGTTTTTATAAGTCTGGTCCAAAACCTCTTTTTTAAAATTTTTTTGATCCTCTACCTCTTTTATTTTTTTGGTAATTTCGGTCCTCCCCTTTTTATTCTTTTACAATTGGTCCAAATGAAAGGAAAACATATTTTGGTGAGTGTTTTGACAGGTCAAAAAAGGATATTTTAGGAATTTAATAAGGTAAATTATCATATTTGGTCCTCCATTTTTTTTTTAATCTTTTTTTGTTCCTCCATCTATTTATTTTTTATGCCATTGGTCCTAAATGTAAATAATTTTTTTAAAAAAAATGCTACAGCATGATTTTAACCTTGCCCCTCATGTTCCAATTAAAAAACTTTAACCGAAATTATAAAAATGTCATTATAATTATGTGTACATATAATATGAATATATAAAAGTTGTTTTTGAAATACGAATATCAACAATAGATATGTGAATTACTTTTTATGAGATTACATCTAATATTTGAGAAAAATTTGATTAAAAACAATATGTGAAAGTAAATTCTAGAAAATAATACTAATGTGAAAGTAAAACAAAAATTATTGATGGTTGAGTTAGTTGGAATAAATTGACTCAAATGCGAGGGGTAAGGTTCGAATTTTGTTACGAGCAAAAAGTTTTATTTTTCAGAATTTATGTTCAGGACCAATGGTATAAAAAATAAAAAGACAAAAGATAAAAAAAGATAAGAAAAGAGGTGGATAAAAATGACCATTTACCTTATAAAATTACTAAAATACCCTTCTTTGACAGCTTAAAAAACTCCACAAAACATATTTTTAGTCATCTGGACCGATTGTGTAAAAAAAAATGGTGGAGGACCAAAATGCTAAAAAAGAAAAAGATTTTGGACCAGACTTATGAAAACCAACAAGGTGATGAATAAAAAATACCAATCTTCCATTTTGTAACTTTAGTACTACTTTGTATTAGATGCAACATTTATTGTTATGCAAAAAAAGAAAAGAATGATTTAATGATTATATTGATTAATTGCTTTAAATCAAGTTAAAAATGATTTATTAAATTATTAAAATATTATGATGATCATCAGAGATTTTCCTAACCAATATCTATGTGGTATTTGATAGCTGAAAGAGTTCCTATTTTTCAGGAATTCTCTCTAATCCTCAACGGACCACGCCCTATTCAAAACGATGCTATGGTAGTCACTGAAACTCAAATTATATATATAGGGCTATTCTATTATGGGCACTGGAGCTCAAATTATACTGTGCTCATGTTAAATCTCTAATAGTCAACTATCTTTTTCATTTTTAAAGAAAAACTAAAAATTTTTTTTAAAAAATTATTATTTGTAAGTACATTTTATAAACTAAACCTTAAAAAAAAAAAAATTAAACCCTAGGGGTTCTTGATCAAATTTATTTTAATTTTTCTAAAGATAGTAAACCGTCAGTAGATCTTCAGAGACTTAACAGAAACAAAATATAATTTGAGCGCTTGTGCCCATTATAGCATTACCCTTTATATATATATATATATATATATATATAATGCTATAAAGTGCTACAAAACACATCTTATAAAGTGCTTCAATTAAGTTTCTAACGATCAAAGTTAACGTTCAGTCATTAAAAATAAATAACTTCTCCTATAATTTTTTTTTATAAACTAAACCCTAAACTGATAAATTAAACCTAGGTGTACTTGAATTTTTTTTTTTTTAAAAGACAGTTGATCGGTAACTTTGACTGTTAGAGATTTAATTTGTGCAATTTATGAGGTGTACTCCGTAGCATTTTATAATATTTCTATGTGTATATATATACACATGAAAATGTCATAAAGGTCAAAGTTTAAGGTTAACTTTCGTTTTAAATTTGATCCAATACCTTAGTTTATCTTTTCTGTATATAATATATAAAATATATTTACAAATATAATTTATTTTATTGAAGAATTTTTTTTAATATTAACTATTAACTTCGATCGTTAGATATTTAATCGTTCCATCGATAACAAATACATGCTAGTCTTGCAAATATTTTTGCAAATATATTTTATAAATTATAAAATACACCTTAGAAATACTTTTTGTTTAAATACACATTATTAATGGAAAAAAGACTGTTAACCGATACTCGCTCTGTATGAAGAGTACTTATATATATATATAAATATATATATATATATATATTTATATTCGCACCCATATGATTAACAAAGAGCTCATGCATATATGGTTTGAAGCAGATCTACATGGTTGAAATCAAAATACAGGTCTTTAATACTAAGCACAACGGAAAGCAATTCAAGGAAGGAAGCTTTTTTTTCTTTTCTTTCTTTGAGTACTCGCCTTTAACACCCAAAATTCGAAACTTCCATCGGAGGCTCGCTTGGGTTCGTATATCCTGGGAACAACTCTTTCAGGAAAATAGAAAGAGAGGCCAAAGAAGGCTGGGGGATAAAACCTCCGAATTCTGGAATTCTGTGACGATGAACCCGACAGCTGATTAATGTTAACGTTGTCCATGGTTGCTTCCAAGTGCAGTTTCTTGTCTCCTTCTATAAGAAAAGCCAATCCACCTGCAAAATTAATTAAGCATGTACATGAATTTGAGCAGATTAATTAGTACTTCTTCTATCCAGGATTGAATGAATTGTATAATCTCCCGCTCATCTGTACGTGATAAGGTGAGTCAAGAAAGCGACTGAATTATATCTTCTAAAAATCCAATTATCAGTATATCAAAGAAAAGAAAAGG
>JAOXNR010054771.1:0-12004 GCA_028571225.1 Parsonsia alboflavescens | reverse complement strand
GAGGGTAATGCTATAGAGTGTACTGTTAAGTCTCTCACGATAAAAATTAATAATTAATTGTATGTTTTTTTTTTATAAAAAAAAAAATTAATCTAATATCCTGGGTTTGATTTTATCTTTTAGGTATAATATATAAAATATATTTACATTGAAACATTTTATCCTTCATGAGTGCCGTCTTTTTTCCCCCTCTTCTTTTCTCATTCGTCTTGATTGAAGAAGCCGCCTGAGTAGCTAATTTATGACAAGTCAATTGTCAACGAATATTCAATCTTTAATTTTCTCATAAAACGATATATCAAATTTATTATATAATAATAGAAATTGTTATTAGTATTATTATTATTCAAACACTCTTCAATTTTTAAAAGAAACAAAAGATTTTTTGATTTTCAAAAAAAAAAAAATTGAAAATAAACAATAAAGACCACATTTTCAATATTCATAAACCCTTCAATTTCTCAAAAAGAAAAAAAAAGAAAAATATGAATAAATAAGAAAAATAAATTATGAATAATGACTATGAGCAGATAAAATTCACTTTCATAATATTCATTCATAAATATTTCGAACACACTCTTTCTAAAATAATACATTAATTTTGAAACAAAATAAAAATATTTAGTAATAAATAAATAATTATTTATGAAAAAATATATTTAATGTACGCATATATGTCCTTCAATTTAATATGATTGTTAAGAAAGTAGGAAAAAAAACCATAAACTTAATAGTTAAAATTTCAACTTTTCTTTTCTTCTAAATAAAACAAAATTTTCATATTAGAGACATAAACTAAGTACACAAAGATTTTGATAGATATAAATATGAGAAATAAGTCATGCCTTAGATATTTAGAAGTTAATTTATAAGACTATTAAATTTTATATAATAATAATAATAATAAATAAATAAATAATAAAGACTCTCTAGATAACTTTTTTATTTAAAACCTCTTCAAGTTATCAAAAAGAACTTTTAAATTTTCAACAAATAAAAAATTCATAATAAAATAAATAAGACTAGATAAGATAAGATCAACCTATAATATTCATAATTAAATGATTCAAAAAAAAAATTAAACTCTTTAATTTCTCCGTATAGGTATTAAATTTTAAATATAATAAAATTAGTAATAACTAAAAAAATTATTCAAATTAAAACTCACATTTTCTAAACAAAATTGAATTTTATCCATATTTACTGAAAAATCATAAATTTTGAAAAATTAGCTATCAATAATACTTTACTTTTCTATTAATTTTTTCTATAAAAAAATAATATAGAACAAAAAATTGCTCAATTAAAAATGAGATCCTCATTCATTAATAAAGTCTATTAATATTTGTGTGTATATATATACCTAAACAATATAATTTTAAATTTTTAAAATTCTCAATTAAAAAACAAAAAATAAAATAAAATAAAATAGTATGATAACCCCGCACATTGCACATGTCTTTAGCTAGTTTAATATAATATAGAAAAAATACCTTCAAAAATCTAATTAACTAACAATAATGACTTATAATTATTGACAAAAAAGTTAATTAAAATCACTTATATTTAGTAATGGAGGGTAGGAGTGAAAACAGGCCAAGCCAAGCCCATTAGATGGTCACTTGGCCTAAGCTTGGCCCGTGGCCTGTTACAAGTTTATTATTTGTCTGAGCCTGGCTCGTTAAGACCAAAACCTTGGCCTAACCTGTTTTCACCCCCTATCCCATATGTATAATTGGGATAATGTTATAGAGTGTACCCTATATGTATTCACTTATTTTAATTTTATTTTTTCTTTTTTTTTCCCATCTAGTTTTAAATCTAAATTAAAGATCTTTTTCTGCCTCATGAATCACCCAAAATTCAGATTTTGGAGTAAAGTAAGTCGTACCAATGCAAGAAGCAATAATCAAAATGTTATAAATAACTAGTGTATCAGTTTCGGCTTCTGATTCAGGTCAAAGTCATCTATACAAATTGAGCTTTAATGGCAAACCTATATATTCCAGCACCAACTCTTTCTTTATCTTCATATCCAACAACTATTCCGTAGGCAGTGGTACATGATTTTTGGCAAGAGGAGGCGGTTGCACCTTTGCTGATTTCGTCAAATTCTAACTCTAGACATTTAAAAAAAAAGGGAAGGTGAAAAGAAAAGTGAAACCCTAAGCATTTAAGTACCATTGCAGGTAATGAGGTAATGGAGGTTTGGTTAGGAGTGCCCTCCGATTCTGATGGAGATCGAGGAGCATACATGGCATGGGATAATTCATGAAAGATCTCATATGAAGATGCTTATGGAATAAAGGAGTTTTTGTACAAGAGCTTGTATTTCAAATACAAGGTTGGATGGTCAAGAATGAAGAAAGACTTGTTGGAGATTAAAGATGATATTAACAATGATTGGGAATTCTTGTACAAAAATCAATATTTAAAGTATAAGCATGGAACTTTGAAGATGAAAGTATCTAGGATGGTATTGAAGATAGACCATGATGAACAACTTGAAGTTCATGACAAGATTGAAGAAGTTATGCTTGAAGATGATGGGCAAGTTGAAGAACCTTGTAATGTATTCAAGTATGAATACTTATATAGGGGATTAGAAGACATTGCAAGGGCTGAACTTGAATGAACAAGGCTGAAACTTTCAGCAAATGTGTTGAGACAATGTTAGACTTTACAACAATGTTTGAAGCACAACCATCAATGGAGGATGAACCAAGGAAGGAACTCAACTTGTGGATGATAGAAGACATCAAGGAGGAGTGAACAATCAAGGAAACAAGCCTTGGGAAGCATTGGAAGTCAGGCTGGACAGCCTTGGATAGTTGGACGAAATTCTGCCCAGAATTTTTCAATTTTAGTCCTTTGTTTTTACAGCTTCGTAATCTTGACTTTAGTTGGACTTTTCCACTTATTGTTTGTCGCTTTCTTTGTGTTTTAAGCTAGCTTAAGATGGCTAATTAAGTCCCTAATCCTAATTGGGGCTGAGCCTATAAATAGGCCGTCATTTGTATTGCATTTCAACAATTAACTCTACAAACACTTTTAAGCAAATTGAATGAATTCCTTATGGATTCAAGAGTGACTTGACCGAAAGTAAGGCTCTTCTAGGGTTCTTAGTTAAACTTTAGGGTTCTCAATGCTTGGTTAGAGTAATTGAGTTGAGTTGATGGGACTCAATCTATTAGATCATATTGGAAGACATTATGGTCAATGATTCTAGTTTGAATCTCTTGCTTGAAATCTTGGGTGAATCACAACTTGGGTGTTCGAAAATTTGGATTTGATTAATGATGAATTCCTTCCAAATTTGAAATCACATAAGATTCTGTATCAGGCGAGTTTACTAATTTTGAAATTGGGGGAAAGGTTGATAATCCATTGGTATAGGAGACTAGGGGCATGCATCCAAGGATTTGGTCAAGTGGTTTGGAGGTGAGGCTTGCAGGTCTTGGGTTCAAGTCTTCTCGTTAATGACTTGATATTAATTCTTGTAGATTCTGACCTTAACAAGTCGATTTATATGAATTTTCTATTCTTATCCACGAGTTTTGGATCCTTTTTTAGATTCTAGAGAAATAATCGACGTGTTTGTGGTGACAGGGATGACAGACAAGGAGACGAAGGCGGCCATATATTGAAGTCTAACTTTCCTGTCAAAAATCTCAATTTTAATTCCTGGAAAGTTGTGAAGAAGAAACGCGGATACAAGAAAATTGTGGAAAAAAATCTTAGAAAAACCAAAAATGCTTTTAAACATTATTAGGGACTTTAATGCCTATTTTGGATAAAAAGTACTGTCATGGCAATTTGACAAGTGTTGTTTCGCTTGATGCATGGTCAGATCATCAAGAGGTTCGAGACATCGTAAGGATATGTAAGGAAACATGGTTGATCTTCAGATCTTCAGGTGGGGTGGCGAGCACACAAACCATAGATTTTAGGTGGGGTGGCGAGCACACAAACCATAGATTTTGAGTTCGAATTTCACCAATACTCTATGAGTTATTATATATTTCAAAACTCAAATTTTCACCTTTTGAAAGCTTTGGTTCTTAATAATATTTTTTTGTCCTTTTTAATTCCTAAATAATTTCGGTTGGATATATTGGTTCTTTTGACTAGATTGTTAAAAAAAAATCATTGAATTTTCAAGCACATTTAAGTTAATATGTCAGCGTCATCACTGTGATGAAGTGTAATGACAATAATGTTTTTTCAATTTTGGTTAGATCATCATTGACTTCAAAATTTGAAAATTTTTTTGAAATATTCGGCCAAAAGGACCAAAGTATCCAATCAAAACTTATTTGGGGATCAAAGAGGCCAAAAAAAATGTTAAAAACCAAAACTACCAAAGGATGAAAGGTTGAATCCTGCAATATATTTATTACTCCCTTCGAAATTCTTATTCTTAGTATATGCAAGTATTTGTATTAATTTGTGCAATTTATGTTTTTATAATATAATTATATTCTTAATTATTCGGTATGGCTCCAACAGTATTTTGGTTAAATAATAGACCCCTTGATAGAATATTGAGTTATTGTACATACGGTTTCCTTAAAAAAAAAACAAAGGACTATTACCTCCGTCCCACAATATTAAAATCTATTCATTTTTTGAAATGTGACATTTAATTCCGAATCAAAGGAATATAACTTTTTCATGGATTTTTTTTCCAAATGTATAATCACTACTAGAATTTGGCTATTTGTGACTGAATTTTTTTACGGACGCATACAACTGTCAAATATTATTGGCCAAAACAAAAGTTCAGTTAATAATTTTGTATAAAAAACAAACACCTACCAATAATTTTTGTTAGAGCAAATTACTCCGTCAAAAAAAAAAAAAATTGAATCAAGTAATTAAATTTTTTTTTTCCTAAAATTATTTTGATAGATATCTCTATTTGTCAAAGTTTTATGACTATCGATATCTTTCCGTCAATAATGTTGATAGCATTTTTCAAATCCAGCAACCCTTCCTGTAACTTTTATAAGTGAGTTCATTTCTTATATAAATACACATATTATCAATTCTTTAGAAAGTAAATAATCATTCACTTTTTCATTAATTTAACTTTATTTTTGATTAATTTAGTCATTAATATAAAAAAAACTATTTTTAAGTTTTAATAAAATTATGAAATTAAATTCTGAATATAGAAAATAATAAATAGAATTACAAAAATATTGACAGAACAGTATCTGTAAAAAAAATGAGGCAATAAATCGATCAAATTAAATAATAAATTCTTGGTCCATAGTATTTTGTCAAAAAAAATGTGAAAAAAAGAATTTTGATGGAAATTTCCGTCTAAAAGACCTATTTGTTATGAGGTCCAATGTAATGACGCTTTCTATGAAAATTTTTATCAAAATCATACTATATTTTACGGATTCAATTAAAATGTCTAAATTCTAATAGTGAATGAGATCATTTCAGATTTCCTATTTATGAAGAAAAAAGTTACCTTATTTTTTGTAAAATGATGACTGATGACATATATTTAGTGATGGATGGAGTATATCGAATATTTGAATGATCTTTTGTTATGGTTTGATATTATATAATATATTTTTAAATTTGCCTATCATTTCTTGTTTGCATTTTTTGTGCTGCTTTTTGGTTATTGGCATTTTTTTATATTGCAATAGGGTAGTTAATATGTAATGTTAAATTCTGAGAATTGAATTATAATCTAATGACACAAGCATGACCATTGATCGTTGAAAAAAATAATTAATCTTCCACAAACATAACTTTTATCCGTTGAAAATATATAGAAACTATTTTCCATGGACTAATTGTCCTTATAAACTGACCGGTCCTTAATCCCCCGGCCCCCTTTTTTTTGTCATGTTGGTCTTCAAACAAATAACAATTGGACAATTTGATCCTTTTAAATATTTGAATGAATTTAAAATATAAAAATGGAAAAAATAACATATTTGATTAAATAAAAGGGTATATAATTGAACATTTATGTTGTTTTTCTACTTTTATGAAATAAATACTTGAATTATAGAATGATTTTAGCTATACATTTAGGAAAAATTGTTAAACAACAAGTGGTCATTTCAACTTTCAAGAGAACATTTAATAATCATTTTCCTACCATACCCTCAATAAATTATTAAATTAGGAGATAGAAAGTGAGAATTGCATAATGATTCAAAAAAATGATTGGAAGAGTATTTTGATTAATTGATAAAAAATTATACCCATTGATTTTCCTTTTTAATTCATGTGCAAAAGTTTGAATGAACATTAAAAAAAAAAAAAAAAATAGAGGGATGCAATACTATTATTAAATTGATAAGTAATAAGAAATTTTAAAATCACTGCTTCACTAATTTATTAAATTGATAAGTAAATTGGAACAGCATATATAGAAGCTTTTGATTACATTTAAGTCTCGAAGGAGTTGGCGAGTTGAAGCTGCGATTTTTTCTCTCTCTAGAGTCCTACCCTAACCTACCTTTTTCTTCAACCAATATGGCGGCTGCGCCGCTGCTGCCTGATGATCAGCCTCCGGTAGATCCATCTCCATGGAAAACAAGGTCCTTTTCATCCCTCTTCAAACAGAACTCACAACAGGAGCCAAACTGCCAAATCAAAACGCCTCAATCCTACAAAGGTGAACCTGCATTCTTCCTTTCTAAAGAGGAAATTGATCATCTCTCACTTCCGTTCAAGCTTGCATTGGTAGGGAAATTTATGTTTGGGAAACCATCTCTGGAGACAATTAGGAAAGAAATTCAGACTCTTGGATTAAGAGAAGCCTGCACAATTGGTCTGATCGATGCTCGCCATGTTCTGGTCCGACTCAACCACGAAGAAGACTACTACAGATTATGGATTAAAGGACTATGGTCTTTGAATGGCGTTCCTTTGTGAATTCTGAAGTGGTCGTCACAGTTCCACGTCAAAGAGGAGCCTTCAGTTGTTCCGGCTTGGATCTCCTTTCCAGACTTACCTCTCCATCTCTACCGAAAGGAAGTCCTCTATTCCTTCACCCCCGTGATTGGCCAACAGCTGAAAATAGACACCCCGATTGCAAGAATATCTCTGAATAGCATTGCAAGAGTTTGTGCGGAACTTGACTTGTTGAAAACACCTCCGCAACGGCTCTGGATTCACCAAGCAGATTCTGGCTTTTGTCAAAACATCACTTATGAACATTCTACCCATTGTTGTGGCTTTTGCTGGAAGATTGGTCACACGCAAGAGATATGTCATGTTAAGAACCCTGGCTTGAAATCCTTGAAAGAGAAGGAAACTAACCTAGGGAAGCCTGTTGACAGACCGACCAAAACTCCACCACTTTCAGAGCCACTGGTGAAGAATTTAACGGCATGGAAGATTAAAGATGCTGCAGCTGATAGACTGATTTTGATACTTGAAGACTTTGCTCGGAGAAACTTAGCTGCTACAGGAAACCCTACGGCAGCCAATGAAGGACAGAAGACTGAGAGCCTAGAAGTTGAGAATGTCAATGATTTGGAGGCTGCTGTTGTTGATCATGCAGAACAGAACTTATCGAGTCAAGTTAATTCTGATCAGGTGGAAATCAAAGGCTCTTCCGGTGATGCAGAGGCGGTAGCTGAGAATAATCAAGTTCCGGCAGACCCTGTGGCAGACCATTCTGTCATAGACAACCATTCTTTAGGAAGTCAGAATATCAATCCAATGTGTACAGACACCCATTCACGGTTTACCGCTGCTCCCCAAGGACTCCATCTGGAAGTTGTCTTTCCTGCAAATGAGGCACAATCAGCACCTCAAAGTACTGGGAAGAAGAAGAAGACCGTTTCGCCTTCAGCAATAGTAACAAGGTTACAAGCCCGTTGCAGTGAGTCTTCAAGTCAGTCAATATGATGAAGGTACTGATTTGGAATATCAGAGGAATTGGGAACAAGGCCTCTGTAGATAAGTTACGTAATCATATATCAGTCTATAAGCCAATGATGGTAGCAATTTTGGAGCCTATGATTAACTCGTCAAAAATTTCCTCTTATGCTTTTAAATAGAAAATGCCACATTGTCACTCAAATGTTAATGGGAAGATATGGCTGTTCTGGACAGCAGATATTACAGTGAATGTGATCAATGATATGAAACAAGTGCTTTCTTATCGTGTGGAAAATTTCATGGGTTTAGAGTCTTCCTGTGCATTTTCATTTGTATATGTAGCTTGTGATTATCTTATTAGAAGGGAATTGTGGTGTGCGATGAATGAGGTTAGCCTTCAAGTGGGTGGACCTTGGTTGATTGGGGGAGATTTCAATGTAGAAAGAATTCCGGATGATAGTCCAGGCTCCTCATCAGTTTCTCGCCCAATGAGGGAGTTTATTGATTGTATAGAGTCTTGTGGTTTACGGGATTTACCATTTGTAGTACACATGGTACAGATCAACATTTCCACCTCTTTGGAGGAGATTAGACAGAGTTTTGGTAAATGATGTATGGCAGAGTTCTTTTCAAAGCACCGTAGTTGAACATCTGCTGAAGTTCCCTTTAGATCACTTCCAGGTGCTTGTTAACTGCACATAGCCGGCACTCAATCAGGGAGCGAGACTATTTCGATTTCAGAGCATGTGGCTAATGCATCGGGATTTTTGAGACTTGGTTAGGGACTCTCGGCAACAACAGGTTGAGGCAGGTTGAGGGGGACGGTATGCAGATTATGGCTGACAAATTGCAACGATTAAAAAAAGTTCTGAAAACTAATAAAGAATGTTTTGGCAATGTCTTTTCAAATGTGCAGCAGGCCAAGAGTGAGGTTTCTGTTGCGGAGGAGGAGTATATGTTATAGTTTTTAGAAAAGAAACGAGAGAGGTTACACAAAGCTAAAGCAAGCCTTGCTGACCATTCAAAGAATGAGGAGATATATTGGAGACAAAAATCATGAGTCAAATTGCTAAAGGATGGTAAAGGTAACACCGCATATTTTTTCAGCTTTTGGCACACCTGAAAATTCAGACTGAACATCGAGAAAATTTGGCTTGCAGATGGACGATGGCTCACTGATATGGGTGAGATTGAAAAGGAGGTTGAGCAATTTTTCTAGACATTGCTTGCTGCTGATCAGGGCTGTCTCCAGGAAACTAAGATATTCACTAAATTCATTCCAGCAGGCATTCCGGATGTTGTAAATCAGAAGCTGCAATTTCTCCCTTTTGTCGCAAAAGGTAAAGGTTGTAGTCTTCTCATTGGACTCGGATAGCCCTCCTGGGGTGGATGGTTTCCCAAGCATCTTTTTACCTCATTTTGGGATTTAGTTCAAAATGATATGTTGCAAACAGTGAGAAACTTTTGGGCTGGAGTGTTGATGCCACAGCAGTTTATTTCCCCCCAAGTCATCTTAATTCCGAATGTGGATAATCCAAAGACGTTTGTAGACTTCAAACTCATCAGCCTTTGCAATTTCACTTCTAAGGTAATTGGAAAGGTATTCTCTACTAGATTGGCCACAATACTTCCTAATTTGGTTTGCTCAAATCAAGGGGGTTTTATTCAGGGGAGAAATATAGAAGATAATATTTTACTCGCTTTAGATTTGGCTAATTCCCTAAATAAGAAATATTTAGGGTTAAATATGATTATGAAGTTAGATATGCTGAAAGCTTTTGATAGAGTGAGCTAGTCTTATTTGTTGGAGGCTTTGAAGAATTTTGGCTTTGGTGCTCATTTCATAAACTTAATTCGTAATTGTTTGACTTTTAACAATTTCTCAATTACAATTAATATAAAGCTGCGTGGTTATTTCTCTTCAAGTAGGGGACTAAGACAAGGGGATCCGCTCTCTCCTACGCAGTTCATTTTAGCTGCGGAAGTTCTTTCCCGAGGTTTGAATAAATTATTGTATGATGGAGCTATTGGCGATTTCATTCCGGGTAGGATTGGTTCTCCTATTTCACACTTGAGCTTTTATGATGATATAATAATTTTTACTTGGGGTTTAAGGAAGGGTTTAGTCAACTTAATGGATTTTCTTGGCTTTTATCAAGACTGTTTGGGGCAACGTATCAAAGTTTTGTGTATTTGTCCTCGCCAACTTCTTTGCATAGATAGGGAATGCTTAAAGGGATCACTGGTTGTGTTATTAGGAAGCCACCAATTGTTTATTTGGACTGTCCAATCTTTCTAGGAAGAATGAAGATTTCCTACTTCGACCCTTTGATTAACAAAGTTAAAGCTAGAATTACTGGTTGGCAACAGAAATATCTTTCCCCTAGAGATAGACTAATAATGATTAAACATGTTTCATTAGCTATGTCCACTTATTGTCTTGCTCTTTTGAATCCTCCGCAGTAGGTCATTGCAGAATTGGAATGACTTTTTGCTCATTTCTTGTGGGGCGATTCGGACTATGGTCATAATAGGCATTGATGTTCTTGGCAGGAAGTTTGTATGCCTTATGAGAGGGGTGGTCTAAATATAACTTCCCTATCTCATTTGTCCAAGCCTACAGCATGAAGTTGTGGTTTAGCTTTCGTATTTTGGAGTCATTGTTGTCTGCTCATCTTAAGCTGAAGTATGGTTTTTGGCTGGGACAAGCATTGTTCAACGGGGGTTCAAGGGTATGGAAGCGGTTGGTGTCAGTTGCAGACATGGCGGAACCCTTCATTGCTGTAAAATTAGGCCAGGGGAACTTCTCTTTTTGGCATGAGGAATGGTTGGCTGATGGAAAGATTGCAGATACGGTCCAGTTTGATATTCCAGCTGATATCACAGTTAATGGGCTAATTTTTCAGGGACAGTGGCCAACAGAAGAGGTGCAGAAGTTGCTGCCACCAGATCTGTGCAATTCGATTCTCTCTTTTAATTTGGAAGGAGGGGATTCGAGGGATATTTACTTGTGGAAGCAGTCGTCTAATGGGAAATTTCAGCTATCTGATTGTCTAGTAGCTTTGACAAGCGAGAATTCGACTGCTGTACTGATTCATGATCACTATTGTCACACGAAAATTTCCCTTTCTTGGTCAATTTTCATGTGGCGTCTAGCTTGGAAATTTTTGGCAACGGATGACATTCGAACATATATGGGCTTCAGTCTAGCATCTAGATGTCACTATAAGTGTGCTTTTGAAACATTGAATCACTTGTTTGGTTCCTGCAAAATAGCAATGGAAATTTGGTTTCATTCTCTTGAGTGTTTGATAGCACTGGTGGTATGCACAACTCTCTGCACTCTCCAAATGATCGCCTAAATAGTTGGAGTTCCTAGGAGAAGAGATTGGGTATCATTTCTAAAATCATCCCTCTGTTGATTTGCCATGAGATTTGGTCTACACGAGTTTGTCTATGTTGAGGAGTCGAGTAGCAATGGTGGCATCATCCATAAGATTAATTGGCAGCTATTCCATATTCAGAAAGCTTATAATTTTCCCATTTTAAATAACTTTCGAATATAGTTTATTTTATGCGGTGGATTGATTTCCACACACTAAGGAGTAAGGTTCTTTACGTCCCCTCATCCTTTTAATTCTTTTTAATAAACAAGTAGGGATCTGTCAAACCCCCCATCACTATGGATGGATTTCATTAAAGGAAAAAATAAAAAGTTCTCGAAGGAGTATTTGGCGGGAAGCACACATATAAAAAATTGTGTGTTAATTAAATTATATTTTGGTGGCTTTTGAAATAATTTTAACAAACACGGGAGAAAACTTTGAACAACATTGTTGTAAAGGGATTTTTTTTTGCTTAAGATATTTTAAGATAATTTTTAATGAATTATTTTTAAACGTATACATATATTTTTAAACGTACATGGAACTAAACAAATTGGATAATCAAACCCTACAATTTTAATTTATCAAACCTATGTCTTCCAATGCAAGCAAATTGTTAGTCTTCATTTGATGTAGATTAAATTATCAAAAACTCTAAAATATAACTATATTATGTTAAAATTGTCTTGTTTCTATCTCATTTATAACTGCAATTCTCTTCATTTACAACTGAATAGTGATAGGGAAAGTAT
>JAOXNR010054768.1:0-12008 GCA_028571225.1 Parsonsia alboflavescens | reverse complement strand
TTGCTAGACACCGCTTATTGTACATGACATTAAATATCATTAATGTCAAATGCCAATTTTACGAGAACCTATTGGGTTACACATTCAGAACGTATTGCTTAATAGGTAGAATCTCGTTTGGGACCTAAACGTAATTAGCTAAAGTTGTTTAGGCTAATTCACGATTAGGAATTAACCAAAATATAATTAAGAGTTAATTATGTGACTGAATTGTATTTTTCTAGGTTCGTTGAACCTGGACAAATCTTTTTCAATCACACTCTGATAGGCCTCTTGTTTTTGAATTCAAATAAGAATTCGAAAATAAAAGATTGATTTATCCAGAAGCGGGGTTCAAGCACCCACCCCTGGACACGGCTCATGAGTACTTCTCTTTTCCCATAGGCGCCCTCCCTGGCTAAGTGTGTACTTCTCCGTTTCCTCTAACTCGCCACTCTAGGGATGGTACTTGCTCTCATTTATGGTTGTTATAGAATCACCTATAACAGAGGATTATTGTCAGGGTTCATAGACTCTTTTGGGAATTCGAAAAGATTTCAGGAGAGAGAAATGAAAGGCTTAGAACTTCATTGAAAGGAAAACACTCATCATATTATTGCTCGGAAAATATTTACAGTAGACACTATACAAGACTTCAGTAGACAATCTACAAACAAAAAACTTTGAAACTAAGGAACCCTGAAACTATAGACTTGATTTTTTCTCCAAACCAACTTGTTCTCGGAGGTGACTTGTCTTGCCATTTTATAGACTGTAATGGCCGACTTACAAGATACCTTAGGACAGATCACATTACTTAGACAATTACAACACGGATATAAAACTTACAACACGTACAAATAAAAATAACGTAATACAAAGGGACAAAACCCTACTAAGACACGTAAATAAAACATGACAACGATACAAAAGAGATAAACTAATTGTGAAACCAAGGCTGGCAACATATCTGAAGAGGCCGAGTATTGCATGGCTGAGTGGCTTCAACTTTATTCTTGAAAGACACCTGGAAAAAAGAACAAAACAAACTGCAATGGCAAAGCTTCAGGCAGAAAATATTGCTGTTCATAGTGAAGATGTGGCTGTGCAAATCCTTCATGGTGGACAGCTTCATTCTAATGCGTGAAGGCTGGAACATGTGGCTGTTCTCAGAAGATAAAACCTAATGAGAATATTCAGCTCATACTGTTTGAGAAGGCATGGCTGGACATCCTTGTCGGGCTGGTTGTTTCTTGCATGAGAGGCAGCATTTTATTCTTCTGAAAGCTAGACGAAACATGGAGAAAACAGCTACAACTCTGGAACAAAGGCTGAATGAAACAAAACACTTCAATAGTAGAAAATTCTCTTGGCAGAAAAATTGTCGTCTTGACATGCTTACTTCCTTGGCCGGTTTATTGATGTTTGAAAGAAAGACTAAGGCTGAACAATAAAGACTCATGTGACCTGCTGAAACTTTCCTTGAGCTCTGTTGGAACTTGCCGAAACTTTCTTTTGGTGAATCTGCTCCTGGTCCTAGATTCGGTCAGTGCATCTTGCCGGAGATTGAGGCTGCTGAATTGGCCTTTTGTTCGTTTAACATTTGTGACAAGTGAAACCAGTAATAAGCCTGAGAGTACGGAACTTCCCAATGCTCTGGATATCCATCCCATTTGATGTCTGCTTCTAGTGGACTATTTTCTTGGTAGAGATTAACATGATTTGGATTGTAACTTGGTGGTTCAGGGGAAGTGTTCTAAGATTTTAAGTAGACAAAGAGTTCATCACGACCCAGCTTCATAGTCAGGTCAATCATTGGTTGCTTAGATAAGATCCATTTTGTGAGTATTGGAGAAGGCCGAGGCTTGTAGTAGACTCCCTCAAAATTCATATGTTTGGCCATAACATAATCTAAGAGTACAATGTCAACCTTATATGTTTTCATCGGTTCACCTGGGAGACTCTGGCAACAGTCATTGTACCAATCCTGTGCTGACTGGAAAAGGGTGAGATAATGCCAAAGAAGTGTATTAGCTAATTGAGCGGGATTGGCAAAAAAGGTTTTGAAATTGTGGACTTTGATTTCTATAGGATAGTAACAAAGAATTGCAAGGGAACAAAGAATTGCTGGGGTCCATAGATATCGAAATTTGGTTTTTGAGAGTGGTTTTGTGGAAGTAAACACGGAAATGTTGATGTAGGGGTAATCAAGGTCAAAGGCTAGATCTTGAAAATGGTTTTCTTCTTGGCAGGTCAGGGCTAGGTGATGGAAAACCGTTTTCCTGGCATATCTCTTGACTTGTTTGATTGTCTGACAGTGGGTTAACTCTAGAGGGTAGAACTCTCGGATGGTGAAGATCAGAGGTATAGGTTTGGGTAGGCTGCCAAAGAACAGGGTGGGTAAGGGTTTTTTCTTTGGTCTGGATAAAAGGTCAGCTAGGACATTGGATTCTCCTTTAATGTGTTGGACTCAGAATTGGTATTTGGAGAACCAATCTTTTAAGCGAAGGAGCTGAGGCTCAGGAATGGCTTTATTTTTGAATTCCATGATCTTCGAGAATGAAGAGTTGTCCATCTGCACGGTGAAGTCATGACTGATTAGATGAAATTAAAATTTCTTGATACCATACTTAACTGCCAGAATTTCTTTGATTGTGGTGTGGTAATGTTTTTCTGCATCTTTGAATTGGCCACTGGCATGTCCACTATAATGTTTCTAATCATCGAGTTCTTCGATAAGGATTGCTCCCCAGAACTCATCACTAGCATTTGTTTGCAAGATCCTGTGACCTGTGGATGAGATGTGTAGTGGAAGGGGTTGTTGACACATCTGTTTAAGGGCTTAGATGGCTTTGGTGTGTTCAGGACTCCAAGGTGGTGGTTTTTTCTTCAAAAGTTGTGATAACAGACTGGTGTATCTGGATTAGTTAGGAAGGAAGGTTTTGATGTAGTTAATGATGCCAAGGAATTGTTGGATCTCTTTCACGGACAGGTTCTCATTGGAAAAGAAGGAAGGGTTTCAACCAGGTGAGGACCTGGCTGGATTTTTTAGTCTGAGATTTTCATACCGAAGTATTCAATGTCATGGAGGCCAATGGAGCTTTTCTTTTCATAGATCATGATACCCTGGGAATTGAGGACGTCAAAGAACTGTTCTAACAGTGACAAATGGGCTTCATCGTCTTTTGAAAAGAGAAGGATATCATCAATGTATATCAAAGCACGGTGAAGGATAGGCTGAAAAATTTTTATCATTGCCTTTAGAAAAATTGAAGGAGCTACCTTCAGCCCAAATGATATCACCTTCCATTGATATTGAGCATTAGGAATGCAAAAGGTAGTTTTATAACTTTCTCCAGGTGCAATTCCTAATTGCTAAAAACCAGCTTTCAAATCAAACTTTGAAAAGATTTTCACTCCAGCTAAATGAGTAGATTTTGAATCTGTGGGAGCAGAAACTTGTCATCTTTTAAAAACTGGTTTAAAGGTTTATGGTCAATGACTAACCTTTTCCTACCTCTAACCTGCTCGCTGCGTTTGTTGACATAAAAGGCTTGACAAGGCCAACTGGAATTAGTTGGCTCGATCAAACCTTGCTGTAGCAGTTGTGCACATTCTTCTTGAGCAAGTTTTAGGTCGTCTGGAGTCATGCCAGGATGAGTTGCTTTGGTTGGATTGATATCCTCATTAAGCTTAAAAGGAAGCTTAACAAAGAACTTTTCATTTTTCCAAAGCGGACTTCTATGCTTAAAGTTGGCATGAGAATCTGCACAAAAATTTCGTAACATGTTAGCTATTGATAAAAATTTGCCAATAGTATCCGAAATAGCAAACATATTAGTAACAAGAGTAAAAGGTTGAAAGTGATGTTTGTATCGGATGCTGTAGGGAAGGACTCGGAGTCTTTCAGCTTTCGCATAAACATCCCATCCGATCAGAACATCTTTACCGTGAAGTTTGTTCCCGAAGACTTTAATCCAAATTATGCAATCAGGGGAAAACTTTATTCCAACTGGATATTTTGAAATGAGACTAAACTGGAAGAATTCTCCATTTGCTGCCTGTAACTGGGCGTCTGTATTAGTCCAAAATTCTGGTGGCAGAATTTCGGGATTCATCATTATCTTCGTGGCTCCTATGTCTAAGAATCCGATTTCCTTAACTAGTTTAGCATACTTAGACGTCAACAAGGAGACCTGAACATGTGGAGGACAAATATCAATTAAAGAATTAACATTTGAAGCTTCAGTAAGATTAAAGACTGGTAAGCACGATTCTGTCTCAGAATCATTTTCAGAAGTTTAAAATTCAGAATCTGTAATTTCAATGGCATAGGCAACATCCAGGTCAGGACGGCTTTGCTCGGAGAACATTGATTCAACATCAGATTCTGGATGGTCCACCATTAGTTGTGACAGAAGCTTTGAAGCTTTGGCTGTCTTGGTTGGGCAATTTCTAGCGAAGTGGCCCTTCCTTTTGCAGAAGTAGCATCTATCTGATTTTTGTTTGAGTGATGCCTTCCATCTGAAATATTTCAGATTCTTCTTTGATTTGTGTTTCTTCTGCTTCGAAGGTTTGCTCTTTGTCACCTTGCCCTCGCAATTGCATTTTTTCGACTTAGGGCACCCAATCTCATAGTTTTTGTTGCAGATCTTCTTGAGCTTCTTCTTTCCATGGAAGAAATTTTCCATGACTTTTCTTCTTTCACAGAGCTTCTCGAGACATGTGAATATGGCTTGGTGGATTTCTGCAAGTCCTAGGTTCGCCAGTGTACTTCCTGAAAGCTCAATCATTCTATTCAACTCTAGTTGGATTTCTTCTGGTAGTGAAGAGATGCACACCTGCTTGAGATTTGGGTCCATCATTCCACCGAGGCGATAGTAAATTTCTGTCATTCTTTTGTAGTGCCTATTGATGTCTTTAGGCCTTAAAGAACAGCATTTGATCTTGAAAAAGTCTATTCTCGCTTGTTTGATTTAAAGAGAATAATCACCTACAAATTCCTTAAATATCACATTAATCCAAAAGTCCTAAGAATTTGTAAGCAAAAAGTTCCTGTCAATGGCAGCTAAAGATATAATCCAATCATGCAATGTGCCAACAGATCTACTAAAGAACTCAAACAATATATGGTTCAGAGATACTCCCTTTAACAACTATGTATGAACCCAGGCTGACATTTCTTGGAACCTTTCTCGTCTCTTGCTAACAGGAATGTCATCAAAGGTGAAACAACTTATCTTTGTCGGTTTCTCTAGAGGAGTAGGTTGAGGAGATAGTGCTCGGTTATCTCCCATGGACTCGTCATCTGTATCTTCTTCGTGACTGTGATGGACTTCAGCATATGTGGTCGATCCTAAGGGTCCCGGGGTAGTCATGAGGATCCCTGAGACGTCCATCTTTTCTTCTCCGGATTCAGTAGACTCAATAAAGTTTTCTAAAAATGTTTCAAACATGGATCTATCATTGGAGTCTGTTGAAACGCCATCAGACACTAGATCTTCATTTGAGTCTTCAGAGGGTGTTGATCAGGTTTTCTAGCTGGAACTGGTCCTTGTTGGACTGAAGCTTTGAAGACTTTTTTCCTTGGAGATTGACGTTGGACTTCATCTGACTGGACAGGTGCCTTCGCCTTGTCTTTTCGGGAATGTCTGGAACTTTCTGGTCGGAAGGCTTCAGTCTAGGCAGTTGAGCAAGAATGCTTCATCTTTGTAGTCGGAGGAACATATGGATATTCCTTCACCCAATTCACCCAAAAGTCTAAGTCTGGCATGCTATAGTCAACAATCTTTTCGGCTCTAGGTAGAACAGAGCTTCATGGTCCACCAAAGAGTAGAGTTGGCGTGTGAAAGGTCGGATGATTATTGAGAATGCCGAGCATGGAGAAGCCTTGTGACGAAGATAATGGAGCCGGGGCTGCCTGAGACTTTCTTAACTCATAATTTTCAAGTTGTCTATTCAAGTCTCGGATCTCATGTCGTTTCTTGTCAAATTCACTACAATAAGTGGTACAGGTCCGGATCATCTCTTTGAGTTCTCGATCAAAAGTGTTGTATCTGTTCACCATGTCCAGGTAGAGTTTCTCGACGTGGTCAATCTTCTTCTCAACTTGGTTGAATCTATCATCTATTCGTGTTAGGACACGATTTAGGGCAATGGCGTTGTCAGTCTGCCAGTTGAGGACTTCTTTTGCTTGATTGAGAGGAACATGTCTCCCGTATTCATCGATTGTTTTCTGAGATATGTAAGGTCGAGAGGTTCGTCTTTCTGGCTCATTCTCTCTTCTTACCAAGGTTGGAAAGTCTGAAGCATAGGTACTCCTTGAAGGTCGGTTCATCATGCTTGGGATAGGAGTTGACCTGCTTGGAGTAGTTTTTGCTGACTTCTTGCAGGGATGGCTCGTGATATTCTATCTTCTGTCTTAGGATCTTCTTGATGGACGGATAGATGGATGGAGGATTTTCTTTGGCCATCGGTAGTAAGGCTGATCTTCTAGGATGACCGCTGTAAAAATCTTCAAAGCCATTAAAAGGCCTTGGAACTGGTATTGCCGCCAGTTTGCCTTCATCATCATCAAGTAGAGGTCGTCTGGTTGAACATCCTCCGAGTTTCTTTTTAGACCTCCTCTTTCTCTTTGGAACCTCATCTTCCTCTTCCAAGTTATCTTCTTCACACGAGCATTCTCAATCACAAAGACCAGAGCCAGGGACATCCCATGTGAAATGGCCGTTGATGTGAGATGTGTAGCTAGGCTCAGCCAAGTGGTTGAAAGAGGACATCAGTACCCTCTTTTGCATGCTTTGGTCTCTTGGGTCATATGGTCTGAGCATTAATTGTGTGAAGATTTGTCCGGATTCTTCCTTCTGAGGAACTTTGAAAGAAGTTTGGACATGTCCGTCAAGTAGCCTTTGAAAGGCCGAGACTATGGCTTGGACTAGTTCTTGTTGTCGGTGAAGATTCTCGTAGTTGGTAATCCGTTCTACGGGCATGAGCTTCAGGAGATCTTCCCTTCTGATCTTCCTTGGAATTTCAACCAAGCTGGGGACTTCAATGGAGTCTGTTGAAATGCCATCAGACACTAGACAACCTGATCCTGTCATTCCAACAAGTTCCACGAGACAACCTGATCCGGTCACTAAGATGAATTTTGCAAGGCAACCTGATCCGGTTATTCAGGCAAGATCCACAAGACAGACTGATACAGCCTTGCCAGATCATCCTCCACAGCTCACGGTGTCCTTCCAACTAGATAAAGTTCTTACAACCTCCATGGAAGACCATGAGCCTGATGAAACTTCAACACCATCCGAAGATTCAAATGAAGATCCAGTGTCTGATGAAGTTTCAACACCCTCCGAAGACTCAAATGAAGATCTAGTGTCTGATGGCGTTTCAACAGACTCCACTGAAGTCCCTACCTTGGTCGAAATTAAAAGGCGAATCAGAAAGGAAGATCTCCTGAAGCTCATGCCCGTAGAATGGATTACCAACTACGAGAATCTTCACCGACAACAAGAACCAGTCCAAGCCACAATCTCGGCCTTCCAAAGGCTACCTGACGGACTTGTCCAAACTTCTTTCAAAGTTCCTCAGAAGGAAGAATCCAACAGATCTTCACACAATTAATGCTCAGACCATATGACCCAAAAGACCAAAGCATGCAAAAGAGGGTACTGATATCCTCTTTCAACCACTCGGCTAAGCCTAGCTACACATCTCACATCAACGGCCATTTCATATGGGATGTCCCTGGCTCTGGCCTTTGTGATCGAGAATGCTCGTGTGAAGAAGATAACTTGGAAGAGGAAGATGAGGTTCCAAAGAGAAAGAGGCGGTCTAAAAAGAAATCCGGAGGATGTTCAACCAGACGACCTCCACCTGATGATGATGAAGGCAAACCGATGGCAATACCAGTTCCAAGGCCTTTTACTGGCTTTGAAGATTTTTACAGCCCTCATCCTAGAAGATCAACCTTACTATCCGTCCATCAAGAAGATCCTAAGGCAGACGATAGAATATCACGAGCCATCCTCTTGCCGCAAGAAGTCAACAAAAACTACTCCAAGCAGGTTAACTCCTATCCCAAGCATGATGAACCGACCTTCAAGGAGTACCTATGCTTCAGACTTTCCACCCTTGCAAAGAAGAGAGAACAACCCAGAAAGACTAACCTCCCGACCTTACATATCTCAGAAAATAATCGATGAATACGGGAGACATGTTCCTCTCAAACAAGCAAAAGAAGTCCTCAACTGGCAGACTCACAATGCCATTGCCACAAATCGTGTCCTAACACGAATTAATGATAGAGTCAACCAAGTTGAGAAGAAAATTGACCACGTAGAGAAACTCTACCCCGACATGGTGAACAGATACAACACTCTCGATTGAGAACTCAAAGAGATGATCCGGACCGGCACCACTTATTGCAGTGAATTTGACAAGAAACGACATGAGCTCCGAGACTTGAAGAGACAACTTGAAACTTATGAGTTAAGAACGTCTCAGGTAGCCCCGGCTCCATTATCTCCGTCACAAGGCTTCTCCATGCTCGGCATTCCCAACAATCGGACCTTTCACACGCCAACTCCACTCTTTGGTGGACCACGAAGCTCTGATCTACCTAAAGCCGAAAAGATTGTTGACTACAGCATGCCAGACTCAGACTTTTGGGTGAATTTGGCGAAGGAATATCCATACGTTCGTCTGACTACAAAGAAGAAGCATTCACGCTCAACTGCCTAGACTGAAGCCTTCTGACCAAAAAGTTCCAGACATTCCCGCAAAGATAAGGTGAAGGCACCTGTCCAATCAGATGAAGTCCAGCGTCAATCTCCAAGGAAAAAAGACTTCAAAGCTCGGTCCAACAAGGACCAGTTCCAGCTAGACAACTTGATCAACACCCTCCGAAGACTCAAATGAAGATCTAGTGTCTGATGGCATTTCAACAGACTCCAATGACAGATCCATGTCTGAAACATCCTCAGAAAACTTTATTGAGTCTACTGAATCCAGAGAAGAAAAGATAGACATCTCAAGGATCCTCATGACTACCCTAGGACCCTCAGGATCGACCACATATGCTGAAGTCCATCACAGTCATGAAGAAGATACAGATGACGAGTCCATGGGAGATAACCGAACACCATCTCCCCAACCTACTCCTCTAGAGAAACCGACAAAGACAACTTGTTTCACCTTTGATGACATTCCTGTTCGCAACAGACGAGAAAGGTTCCAAGAAATGTGAGCCTGGGTTCATAAACAGTTGTTAAAAGGATTATCGCAGAAGAAACACAAATCAAAGAAGAATCTGAAATATTTTAGATGGAATGCATCACTCAAACGAAAATTAGACAGATGCTACTTCTACAAAAGGAAAGGCCACTTTGCCAGAAATTGCCAAACCAAGAAGGTCAAAGCTTCGAAGCTTCTATCACAACTAAAGGTGGACCATCCAGAATCTGATGTTCAATCAGTGTTCTCCGAGCAAAGTCGTCCCGACCAGGATACTGCCTTTGCCATTGAAATTACAGATTCTGAATTTGAAACTTCTGACAATGATTCTGAGAAAGAATCGTGCTTACCAGTCTTTAATCTTACTGAAGCTTCTAATGTTAATTCTTTAACTGAAATTTGTCGTCCACATGTGCAGGTCTCCTTATTGACATCTAAGTATGCTAAACCAGTTAAGGCAATCGGATTCTTAGACACAGGAGCCATGAAGATAATGATAAATCCTGAAATTCTGCCACCAGAATTTTGGACTAATACTGACGCCCAGTTCCAGGCAGCAAATGGAGAGATCTTCCAGGGCAGTCTCATTTCTAAACATCCAGTTGGAATAAAGTTTTTCCCTGATTGCATAATTTGGATTAAAGTCTTCCGGAACAAACTGTTCTGATCGGATGACATGTTTATGCGAAAGCTGAAAAACTCTGAGTCCTTCCTCATGGCATCCGATACAAACATCACTTCCAACCTTTTACTATTGTTACTAATATGTTTGCTATTTCTGATACTACTGGCAAATTTTTATCAATAGCTAACATTATACGAAATTTTTGTGCAGATTCTCATGAAAAACTTTAAGCACAGAAGTCCGTTTTGGAAAAATGAAAAGTTCTTTGTTAAGCTTCCTTTTAAGCTTAATGAGGATATCAATCAAACCAAAGTAACTCATCCAGGCATGACTCCAGACGACCTAAAACCTGCTCAAGAAGAATGTGCACAACTGCTACAGCAAGGTTTAATCGAGCCAACTAATTCTAGTTGGGCTTGTCAAGCCTTTTATGTCAACAAACGAAGCGAGCAAGTTAGAGGTAGGAAAAGGTTAGTCATTGACCATAAACCTTTAAACCAGTTTTTAAAAGATGACATGTTTCCGCTCCCATAGATTCAAAATCTTTTTACTCATTTAGCAGGAGCGAAAATCTTTTCAAAGTTTGATTTGAAAGCTGTTTTTGGAAATTAGGAATTGCACCTGGAGAACGTTATAAAACTGCTTTTCGCATTCCTAATGCTCAATATCAATGGAAGGTGATGCCATTTGGGCTGAAGGTAGCTCCTTCAATTTCTCAAAAGACAATAATAAAAATTTTTCAACCCATCCTTCATAATGCTTTGATATACATTGATGATATCCTTCTCTTTTCAAAAGACGATGAAGCCCATTTGTCACTGTTAGAACAATTCTTTGACTTCGTCAATTCCCAGGGTATCATGATCTCTAAAAAGAAAAGCTTCATTGGCCTGCATGAGATTGAATACCCCGGTATGAAAATCTCAGACAGAAAAATCCAGCCAGGTCCTCACCTAGTTGAAACCCTTCCTTCTTTTCCAAATGAGAACCTATTCGTAAAAGAGATCCATCAATTCCTTGACATCATTAAATGTATCAAAGTCCTCCTTTATGACTCTTCGAAATACATCAGCCTGTTGTCACAACTTCGGAAGAAAAAACCACCACCTTGGACTCCTGAACACACAAAAGCCATCCAAACCCTTAAACATATGTGTCAATAGCTCCTTCTAGGTTACAGTCCATAGGTCCCAGAATTGAAGATTTGGATGCAGGTTATAAATTTTCAGTGAAGATAAATGCCTTCTCTTTTCCACAAATGTCAACAGAACCTAGTATCCCAACCAACCTTTTATTTGGACCAAAAAATAAACCTTTGTTGAATCCTTTCTTTGACAGCCTACCAAAGCCTATACTTATCATGTTCACAATCCTAGAATTCTATCCACCCGAACTAGCCCATTGTGACATAGTCGACCAAGTCAAAGAATATGCCAGAAAAACCATGTTCAAGCACCAAGCCTTAACCTGCCAAGAACAATTCCACTTTCGAGATGTGTCCTTTGATCCAGACCAACCTTTCAACAACATTGCAATCTTTCCTCGGGCACAGTCTATTTCCGAAGACAGGTTTAGATATCTGTGGACTCTTACAATCCTTTGTTACTATCCTATAGAAATTGAGATTCACAGTTTTAAAATGTTCATTGCTAATCCTGACCACTTTGACGACACATATCTATGGCGATATCTCATGCTTTTTCAAACAGCTCAGGATTGGTATGATGATTGCTGCCAAGACCTCTCAGGCAGTCCAACAAAGATATATCAGGTGTACATTGTGCACTTAGATTATCTTATGGCGAGGCACACAGAATTTCAACAGATTTATTACAAGCCTATGCCTTCTCCATGGATCAACAAACGGAATTTATCCAAGGAATCATTATCTCAACCGTTTATGAGTACAGCTCGTGATGGGCTTTTTGAGCACTTGAAGTCTAAAAATGTCCTCCAACAGCCACCAAGTGCGAACTATACAGACATCTTTGAACAAGATAGCAAACCCAAAGAAGACTTTACATGGGATGGGTATCCTTCACACTGGAAAATCCACATTCCAGAGGATTATCAATGGTGTACCTTGTTCCAGAATTGATGTGATTCACTTGAATTATGGCTGGAATTTCAACATCCATCTATCCAAACCCAAGGTCACTCATAATCT
>JAOXNR010054767.1:0-12010 GCA_028571225.1 Parsonsia alboflavescens | reverse complement strand
ACGATTCTTTACTATTTAACGTATTCTTTACATTATAAAGTTTTAAAAGTTTAAATTTAATATTTTTGAAAACTTAGATAACTTGAGTATAGTAAAAATTTTCTTGGAATGAAATTTTAAATTAAAGTAAAGTTAATTCAAAATGTATTAGAATTAGATGTTTGGAAATTGAAAAAAGCCACCTTGAGATGGTGGGGAGTTTGGCATTGACCCTTATCGGATTTATTAAAAACAAATTATTAAAAATACATAGGACTAGGAGGTGACTTGTTTACCTAAATCTCCTTGGAACACTAATGGAGATGTGTTTTCGAAAAATTACACTTGATTTCAATTTGCACTACTTGATGAAGCTCTTCTCCATAATAGTCTCATTCCTCTTCATCCAACAAAGGACTCCTCCCTTGAGCCCTATTTTTTGCTTTGATTCAATCGGAAGCACACATAAGAGCTTCCAATGTGTCTTGTGCCATGACACTTTTTGCTTCATTGAGTTTTCAACCACTTTCACTAAAATCAAATTTCGATGTTACAGTTGAAACAGATGGAGTCAAAACATCACTTGTTAATTTTGACAAAATCGAATAAATGGCTTCATTTTATTTCCACCATCCCAAAAAGTCAAAATCAAAATCCTCACTACTCATACTCACTTGTGCTGCAATGTAATAAATTGAATACTCATTTAAGTCATCACTTGAGGAAAATGATGATGATGAACCTCCCTCGTACCTTTTGTTGAGCTTCAAAATTTTGTACTAAGCATTGAACCTTTTCCATCGAGATGCACTACTTGATCTTGATGGATCCATGATAGTTGAAGTTGTGGATAGAGCTTATTAGGATACAAATAAAATATCCAACTGCAACCTCACATATGTTTTCATTTGCTAATGTCTTGGCTTGCCATGATAGCTCTTCTGGATTTTTAAGTTATATATTGTACAAGTAGTTGATGTTTGTCTCAAAATTTGAAATATTAAATCGATTATCCATACAAAAGACAATATAATACAATAATAGAATACTTTTATAATATTTCATATATTTTTTGTTTCATAGATGCTATCATTTGACTATGTTGACTATGGTACCTAAATTGACTATGTTTCATATCATTTGACTATGGTACCTAAATTGAGTTAAAGTATGACATACTTGAACTAAAGGTGGAATCATATGATAAGTGGTGGGATAATATTGATCGGAAAGTGATTATATAACTTCCTAAAAAATTTTCAATAAAGGAGACAATGGAGACACTATAAAAAATTGAGCTAGTTAAAGGGAGCGAAAATCTTATACTATTGCAAAATCTATTATATATATCTAAAGCAGGCTTCCAAACTTGAAAAAACTTTTTAAGGCATGCCACATGTATTGTTCATAAATAAATGTTTAATTAAAAAATAAATTATATATAACAAAGGTTAGAGAGAAATTTAATTATATACCTATTATATATTATTAATAAATTATTCTTTTCGTTTTCCAATAATCTATCTATTATATATTTATTATATGAAATATAATTTAATTATATATTATTATAGAGGATTCTTAATTTATTATATTTTAATTTAAAATATTAAATAAATAAAAAAATCAATGAATTTATTCATATTAATAAAATTATCTTTTTAAAAGATAATAACAATTATTATATTATTTTTTAATGTAAAATTCAATGAATTCATTCATATTAATAGAATTATCTTTTTAAAAAGATAATAACAATTAAAAACCTGAGGCATGATCAACTAATATTATGTAGAAAATGAATCAATATAATTTAAAAAATTTAATAATGACTCTTTAACTTCTTTCTTTAAAATTTCTCTAATTTAAAAATGAAATTAATTGATGCAAATGCCTTTTTATCTTCTCCTCCATGTACAAAACTCTTAAACTTCTATCCATCTAACTATAGATACTAATCATTGCTTTCTTTTTATCTCCAATAGTATTCACAAGAGAGTTCACAAAAATTCCTAAAAAAATGAACTTACCATTGAGAGAGAAGGCGTCCACATCAATTCTCAAATCAGAGATGCTGAATTAGCTTGAATACATATGTCTCTTTGCAATTTTTTCACCTTTTTTTTTGATTTTGTTCGTTAAGAATCTTTTAGTTTTATTCATACAAGTTTATTTCTTTTTTACTCAATTTGAATGTGTTGTTTCTACTTTCAAATATCATATAAGAAATTTTGTTTTTTTTTTTCTTTTACCATAGATACTATGAGACTCTCGAAACAACTGCTAATCGAATTATTGGGGCGATTAGGGAGGAGATTCTCAATAAGGCTGCAATCTTTCTATGTTGTTCAAATTAATGGACCTCTGTGATTAACTGGACTTACTAGACTGATGACTAGAAATTGGCATTAATTAATTAGTCATATTTTTTAATTCATATTTTAGTATTTTGATTTTGATTGTCATGATAATTTGAAAATTCAAACTTATGATAGTTTTTATATAATTGATTTTTAGCTGTGATTAAATTGCTCTTCTACCACTATATGTCATTTATAAAAATCTTTTTTTTTTTAATATAAAAAATCCAATGAATTGCAATGAAGAAAAGTGTTGCAGCAAAACAGAATCTTCCAGCATTCTTTAAACCTCCTCATTTTCATAATTCAAACAAACCAAATACCAACCAGTGTAAATTTCTCCAATATATATATATATATTATTTTGTTTTTTTATATGGTGCCAATAATACTTATAATTAAATAAATTTTATAAATAACATTTTAATGAATATTCAAGCATATCAGTATTTTAAAAAAATAATTTAAAATTCATACTACATAGAATCATATTACAATATATTATTATTAAGTGTATTTAACATAATTTTTCATTAACACTCGTGCAAGGCATGGGTACTTTACCTAGTTGAATTAATTGGTTTTTACAAGGAATAACACTATCTATCATATTATGGGTGGAGTTCCATCTATTGGTAACATCTGGTCTAAATTTTTTGTAACTTGAACCTTGTCCATTACAAAGATATTTAAGTAGTTGGGCTATAATGCTTGAAGTCTTAAAAAATACAACCATATTACGAATAATACTAACTATTTCATCTACATATTTGTAGCTCTTTTTAACAATTAAATTCAACATATGACATGTCTATCTATTATGAAAAAGATTTCCATCAAATATGAGATTTATTTCATTGATAAGAATTGGAACACGAGAATCATCACCTTTTTCATTGTCAAAAAGAAATAGAAAATTTTGTTTTCAAAATATTATATTTGTGACATAAGATGCAATATTAATACTGGTGTGAGGAGATTCAAATGATCTACAAGTAATGATTCTTTTTTGAAGAATCGATTCATGATCAATCCAATGACAAGTATATGCAAATAATGCCACGTATTTACGGCATTCCAAGAATCACAAGTAATAGCAAATTTTGTATCTTTTAATTCAATAAAAGTGATAAGATCTTTTGATCACTTTCTTAAAACATTTTAAAACATCACTTTTAAGTGTAGATCTTGAAATTCTACAAAGTGCTGATTGTAAAGCCCTAGAACCCTAGAAATCATTCTATTAAAATTTTCCTTTTCTGTTATGCCTAAAGGTAGATTTTGTGAAATTTCCCACTTAACAATTTCTTACCTATCAACTTTTTGATCAAACTGAAAATTATCACTTACTTTCACCCCCCCCAATATATAAATTTGTTGTTGTTCCCATCTCACTCTCACTTTTATGACTATTTTGCTTCCCACAAAGGTTACAGATTACTTTTTCACCCTTTTTTAAAATAAACTCCATACTAATGACAATTTTTTTTTCTTTAGTCCTACTGGCTGAGCTAGAAGAGGCTCCTCCTACTTGCCCTAGGTGACTAGTGGGCGTCAAGATTTCTTCGACATTAACATCATCACCTAAAGTCTCTATATCATCGGGTTCGGGAAAGTTGGTCCTAGTATCATATTCACAATACCTAGCAAATTTATCTTCATCAATATTAATGTGGTGGGAGAATGAACGATATCTATTCAATTTTTAAAATAAACTAGATTAATGAAAATAATTAAAGTAAATAAGAGTAATAAGTATATAATCAAGTAACAAATAAAAAGCAATTAGAATAAATAAAAGAAAAAAAGAAACTAAGTATTTAGTAAGAAAGAAATTAAAAAAAAAACAATTCATATAAATAAAATAGAGAAAAACAACTTGAAATTCAGAAGAATTAATTGGAAATTGTATAAGATGAAACTTCAAATTTCTTCACCAAATATTTCTTTTCTTGCCAAAAATATACTACTATATGGTAGAGAAGAGACCTTGGTGAATAGGTAGGAGAGAAGTGTGAGTAGAATGTAATTGATATTGTTTGGAGTTTTTGACGGTGTGGGAGCAGTATTTATAGTCTTTTTGGAGATACAGCTTTCTGTAATTTTTCTTTTTTTGCTTTTTTAAAAATCAAACGGTCAAAAAACTGGTCAGATTTGGAACAATAGCCATTGGACAGGGTCAGGATAGGACTGGGCTCGGTACGGGTGGTGAATCGTGCCCGTTCGCAGGAATTCCGTTCACCCGAGCAGCTGATTGGGACGGGTTGGGCTGGGCTCGGGGCAGATATTGCGGTTCTCGGGTCAAAAATGGAAGAAAGATGATGTTGCCAAAGCAAGCGAGTAAATATTGGGGAAAAAGTTTGTGAAAAGTCAATCTGCTTTAGGGTCTCATTCCTCTGGAATTAGAGTGAACAAAATTTAGGGTTCTTGAATTCAAGAAAATTTGTAAACGAATTTTGGTTGAATTGGGTGTTGTCTATCTAACTCACAAAAACATCAAATATGTAATTTTGGTGACCTCAAGATATTATCATAACCAGTGGAATATCCGTGCAATGTGCAAGGAGTGGCATTAAATTGTTAATATTTAGTTGACATTATTAAATTCTCCCTCAAACTTTTTTTTCTTTACATTTCATTAATTTTTTTAAAAAAAATTTAAAATACAAAAAAGAAAACAGAATTTCACGGGTGAACTTTGTTGAGTAATAATAAATAATTAATTATTAATAAATCAAAGGTCAAATGAAAATGATTAGAAATGTAGAAATAAAAATTATTGAAGAAAAAAGTTATCAAAGTTACCAAAATCAACTATCTATAGTTTAAGATAATATCTATCTATTTTGATAAATATATTTTTCTATTTGCACATATATGTGGAGGGATTCGATATCTCAAGAGAAAAAATCTCATTAAGTGACTTTACTATCCCGAAAGTTGTGAAAAAGATTAGGTTCATTAGATTTCTCAAACAGTTTTCTCGACCAAAGTACCAAAACAATTTATGGGCGATTAAGATGCTATCCATCGCCAAATTCCTAACGCCAAACCTTTTACTCAGAGGGTAATTTCGTCCATTTTGCAAGAGGCAAATAAAGAAAAAGAAAAATAACATTTTTTATACATCAAGTTTAAGTCAAACTTACATTTAATATCCATATTTTTTTCCATCAATTTATTGACAAACATTGATGGAATATAAACCTTTGTTTTTCATCTGCTTCTCTAAAGGTTTTCTCCATGAAATCAAACCAATTTGTTGTTTCGTTTGAAGAATTAATACCATAATAATATATATTATTTGCCAAGAAAAATTGAAGGCGTTTTCCCCCTCCTTTTCTTTCCTACTATATCATTATATATACGAAAATGCTATAGAGTGTATTATTAATTTTTTAATTATTAAAGTTAACGCTTAACAATTTTTTTTATTTAAAAATAACAATAAATTTGATCTAGTACCAGTTTAGTTTATTCTTTTAGAGTATAGTATATAAAATATATTTACAAAAAATAACTTTTTTTTTATTGAAGATGAACTCTATAGCATTACCCAATATATAATATTATTTATTTGATAAATTTCTATATTAAAATCTTAAATATATATATTTCAAAAATATATTAATCTCTTAAGAAAAATTTTCTAAATTATCTAGAGGGAGTTTTCAATGATTTTTACACTAAATTAGTTATTCAAAAAATTCCAAAGTAAGAAGTTATAATAACAACTCTTGTAATTTCTTCTATTCGAAGGGAGGGATTGATGTAAAAAAAAAAAAAATTGTAATTTTTTATACTTTTATTTTCATGTATATTAAAATAATATCATTTGTACATTTTTTAAATTATTTTCTTTAAAACATTTATTATTAAATAAGTGTTTCTCCTAATATTTAGAGCCTAGCTCTTCAGCTGAATTTGAACAATCTTATTTATTAAAAACATGATATCAAACAAACGACATCATATACTTTGGTGTGTTCATTTCTTCTATTTACATCATTTTTTCGTTTTTACCATAAATTTCAATTAAAAAGCATAGAATCTTGATTATTGGGAAACAATTCAAAACCATGTCTAGAGTGAGTATAAGTAGAAACTCTTTGTACAAGCTCAAGGGTAAAGTTTTTTTTAAAACTTATTCCTCCCTATACCCTCATCTTCTGAGGATCGGCAGTGATTCTCTACTTATTCTCATCATTTCTCAAACTCGACATCTCTCGATCCCAAATGTTGTTGTTCCAAGGTTTGACAGAAATTGAAGGAATAAAGAAAAAAATTGACAGAAAAAACTATGGGTATTAAGTATAATTTCGACTTAAACTTCATGTTTGGAAAATGTCATTTTCAATTTTTTTTTTTATTTGCCTCTTAATGGGCAAAATTAACCTCTGAGTTAAAGAATTGCATTAGGAATTTAAAGGTGGGTAGCATTTTAGTCACCCATAAATAATCTGGATACCTTATTGGTAAAAAAAAAAAAAACCCCTTGTTTTGAGAAGTTAAAAATGGGTCAAACTTTGGGTAGGAAAAATGTCGTTTTTCTAGTAAAAAAATTACTATTTTTTTTTATATCCACTTCTCCCTATATCCCTCTCCTTTCGAATAAAAGAAATTACTATAGCTTTTATTGTGATTTCTTATTTTGAAATATTTTGAATAATTAATTCAATGTCACATCATTAAAAACTCAATCTAAATAATCTAGAAAATTATCCTTGAGAGATTAATATATTTTTGAATACATATACATATATATATATATATGTGTGTGTGTGTATTTAAGATTTAAAGTAAAAATTTATCAAATAAGTAATGTATAGAAATATATATCAGAGCCTGTTTCAATATAGATAATGTCGAAATAAATATAGAAGTACATGATGAAAATTTAGATATTTTCTTTACTGATCATAATCGATACCTAAATCAAGGGGGTGAGGAAGATAATTCAGAAAATTTTGTAGATAATTCAAAAAACTTGGAAAATGATCAAGAAGTTTCTAATGTGAACATAGATTTTAACCAGTTAATTAATGATGAACCAACAGTGGATGACAGTAGTTGGAGATATCGATCTGAATAATGGATTCTGAAAAGTGTAATAAGATTCTTGATAAAATAAACAGCCTAGATAGAAGCATAAAAGATTGTAAACAAGAACAAAGATATTGGGAGTTTAGATCAGTCTATCTTATTCTAAGCTTATCTACTGGAACGTCTACAGTAATTCAAGAAAAAAAACAATAAATTAATCATCTTAGGAGTAAAACTTAAACTTAAATTAATAAAGAAACATAAAAAACTAACTAAACATTAAAGAGAAGATCTAAGTACCAAAAATTAGAAGATAGTCCATTTAAGATAGAAACAGATTTAACAGAAATACAAAAAACGATAATTTATTTTGGAGAAAAGATATTGAAAGAATTAAAAGATATCAATGAAAAACTTGATAAAAACTCAGAAAAAAGTATGATAGGCAATAAAAGTCAGATTAAAAGACACTTAGAAAAAATGAAAATACCAGAAGGATATGGTGGAAATCATCTAAAATGGTAAACTCAGATTCAGAAAATGAAAATTGTGAAATAGATAGTTTAATTACACAAATTGGAGATTTAACACTTCAAGAAGATAATTTTATAAATATTAAGCCTAATTATGTAATGAAAATTGAATGGAACCCTAACATAAATGATATACCTAGCACCAGTGGTGGTCAACCTACTATAATAAGAACCAGTTTTGATAAGTCTACAAGAGGTTATGCAGGAGTTCAGGCTACAATGAACAAAACATCTCTAGGAGATATTAAAAATGAATCGATTAATGCATTTGGAATTTATTTGGATTTAGATTGTGTTAAAAACATTGAAGAAGCGATAGATAAATGGGAAACGTCTTTACGGAGAGCTATATCGGTTAATAAAATGGATTTTGAAATAACTAAAGGATTTTTGGAACGAGGTCTAGTTAATAGCGTCCTTAGATTTTGACAAAAATATTGAAGAAGAAACCAAAAGATACATAGATGGTGCAGACGATAATATAGCCAATTACATCTCTGGAGCTACTGAAGCTATAAGATTAGAGTTTAATGGAGAAGGAAATTTCCTAAAAAATCCAAGAACCATTAATAAATATATGATTGCATTATTGAAATTACAATTATGTGATATCTGTGAAATAGATAGATATATATATGTGTGTTTTTTCAAGATTATCATTATCATATTTATAATAGAGTTTCCGATACACAAGCTTATTTGCCTTTGTTTTTTGCAAAGATTCCCGACCCTTGGGATAAAAAATGGAGAGATACTTATAACCCAGGAACTGCAGATACCTTAGGAAAAAGGATAACACATTTAAAAGATAAATTAAGTGAATGGTGTGGAGATGCGATATTTGCTAAATTAACAAAAGGATTAAAGAAACAGATATCTTTATGTTGTGATAATCCAAAGATGCCTATTATGATAGGATGTGATTCACCTTACTTCTATGGTAAGACAAAGAAGAGACATAAAAAGAGAAAATATTATAAAAAGAGATACTTCAAAAAACGAAAAGTTAGATATTATAAAAGGAAACTATATGGGAAGCCAAACAAACCTACATATGTTAGGAAAAGAGATAATAAAACTCCAAAAGATTGTAAATGTTACCATTGTCATGAGATTGGACACTATGCAAGTAGATGCCGTAAAAAATTTGAGAAAAATAAAAAGAAAATAGAAATAGATGACGACATTAAAGAAATGATAACACAAGGTGAATTTGTGCAGATAAATAACTTTGAAAATTTAGATTCAAATTGTAGTATTTTTATCTACATATGAATCTACTTCTGAAGATGAATGAATTAGATATTATTGGAACAAGTTCTTTTCAAGAACATGTAGATAACTCTGTAGAATATACAGGAGAATATAATCAAGATATACTAGTAGATCAGGAAAAGTTAAAACAAATACAAAAAGAAAACTATTATTTATCAAATTATTCAGGATTTAAAGTAAATATGCTAGATAAACTAGGAATTAAACTAGAAAACATCATCTTTTTTATGGATTAAATATTAGAGAAAAAGCTTTAAAAGTTTCACTTACTTCTAATAAAGTAATGATACCTTTACTTTCTAAGAAAGATATTTAAGAAAAATTACAAAAGATAAGACCTGTAATCAGAAATACTTTAGGATAGATACATATTGGAGTAATATAGATAATGATAACGTCAACTTTTAAAGACCGATTAGATACACCAATTGATTTGGCCATAATGGATAATAGAATTCAGGATCGAAAAGAAGCTTGTCTAAGGATTTTACGGGGTAATCTGCAATATGGAAAATTAAAATTCAATGTTTACCCTAAAATTTCATATCATTTGCATGAAAAAGATTTTGATAACACTTTAAGTCTGTTACAAGATTTCAAAAGAAGATAATTCTTTAAAGATTACAATAGACCTTATTTGATTACTTATATAATTTCATATGCTATTTCTCATACTCATCATTGTGAATGCTTTGTCATAAAAGACACAATAGATTTTCCTTATTTGTTTAATGAAGTAAGTCAGATTCAAATGCCTAGTTTACCAAAGATTGAAGAAATAGAAAATATACCTTAAGAGCTTGATTTAAGAAATAAACCGATAATCACTTCTAATCGATATACACCTAAACTTTCTTTTACAGAATCAAAAGTCATAGGAAGGCAAAATTATCAAGATACTTGGAAGATGTGATAGAATCTAAGGAAGATAGTTTAAAAAATTATAAGATTAAAGGAGAATATTTTAATGGATTAGAATTTACTCCTGTGAATATACTCATAGATACTGGAGCTAATGGAAATTATATTAGTCATAAATTATGTGATAAATTACACAAATTTAGATTACAAAATACCCATCAATATACAAATTTTAATGGAGAAATATATGAGATAAATGAAGCTATAGAAATGATTTTGAGATTTGGAAATGAAACTATCTCAGTAAGATTGTTAATAGAAAATAAAGGATTTAATGATACTTTAGAAATCATGTTAGGAATAACCTTCTTAGATAAAGTAAAACCTTATAAGATTACATCTTATGGATTAAAGATTATATATAGATATAAAATGATTTATATTCCAAGATGACTAATCCTTATAGTATTTACATACCTATTGGAATTACATATAAAGATTATAGAGTCGAATATTTTGCTGCCTATATAGATTATGGAGCAAGATCATGCTTATGTAAATCATATTGTTTTCCTAAGGAATACAAACAAGATTTAAAACCTATTAAGGGAAGAGATATTTCCAATAATGTTATAAGTCTAGATAAAGGAATAGAAAGACCGATAATCTTATTAGGATCATTTTTGATAAAATGTCCTCCATTTTATTTCTAAAATACTGGAACAGATATTCTACTTAGAAACAATTTCTTATAGTTATTTCATAAGATTACATTTGGTACTACTTTATATCAGGTGATATTTGAGATACCATGTAAACATTTGATAGCAGTAAAACGATCACGAAATGCATATCAAAAGGATTTTCCTATTCGATTTCAACCCCACATAACCCAGCGTGGTGATATCGGGTGCAAAGAAAGATCGATTTGGCCCAAAGGAACACCGTTATTGCGATATCAGATTATGTTTAAAAAAACTTGAGCATGAGATAGAAAGATTAAAACATAGATTGGAAGAATGTTTTAAGAAAACCCACTTCAATTTTGGGAAAAAAATAAGATAGAAGCCAAGTTAAAAATGAAAGATAAAGACAAAATCATTAGAGTCACACCAATAAGATATAATCCTGAAGATCAGGAAGAATTTAAAATTCAGATACAAGAACTCATTAATGAAAAAATGATTACAGCTAGTAAATCTCTTTATAGCTCGCCAACTTTTATGGTTAGAAACCATGCAGAAATAGTGAGAAATAAAGCTAGAATGGTAATTAACGATAAAAAACTAAAAGATAATACAATATTTGATGGATACTTTCTATCTAATAAAGAAAGCCTAATAAATTGGTCAAAGAATAAAAAGATATTTTCTAAATTCGATTGTAAAAGTGAATTTTGGCAGATAAAGATGCACAAGGATGGTATCCCTTACACTGCTTTCTCTACTCCATAGGGACACTATGAATGGCTAGTAATGCCATTTGGATTAAAAAATGCACCACAAATATTTCAAAGAAAAATGGATAATGTATTTAAAGATTCTAATTTCTTATTTGTTTATGTTAACGATGTTTTAGTTTTATCCGATGATTTTGATTCGCACTTAAAACATCTTGATATATTTGTTAATCTATGTTTAGAAAATGGATTAGTTTTATCATAGAAAAAAGGTAAAGATTCTCCAGAATGAGATAGAGTTTTTAGGAATGCAGATAGATGGAACTGGAATAAAAATGTAGAGTCATATTCTTGAAAATATATCAGCTTTTCCAGATAAATTAAAAGATAAAAAACAAGTGCAGAGTTTTCTTGGAATGTTAAATTATGCCTCTGATTTTATTCAAAATTTAGTATGTCTAAGAAAACCTTTACAAGAAATATTCAAGAAAGATAAAATATTTGAGTTTAATAGATATCTAGAGGATAGAGTAAAAGAGATAAAATCAAAGTGTAAAGAT
>JAOXNR010054766.1:0-12012 GCA_028571225.1 Parsonsia alboflavescens | reverse complement strand
TGGCTGCATGTGCACTGTAGCAATTTGCCGTTACGGTAACGGCCGGTGCGCGCATTAAGGCGCGCTCCGGAACGCACCATAGCAAAACCGTATATATATATATATATATATATATGGATTTGATAAGTCGTACTCCAACTGTTACCCTAACGAAATTTTTGCTCCCTTTTGGTTAGTTACATGAGCACTATAGCAAAAATTCCGTTACGATAACGGTTGGAGCGCGCTACGGAACGAATCTTAACAAATCCGTATATATATAAATATATTCTTTCAATTAATAAAAAACGTCATGCAAATTTACTGTAACTTTTCCTTCAGTAGCACATTACAACATTCCTCTCTCTCTACAAATATATATTTATATTTATATTTATATATTTATATTCTTTGAATTGAGATGGACTTGTATTTCATGCCCCCCCGTCCCCGCTATGCTGGGATTTGCTTTGAAGACACTTTCATAGTTCCTAAATTTGCACCATTGAATTGTTGATCTTCATCCCTTTCTGTATGTAACCCCCAACTCCACAAAATTCAAAAGATGTGTGATTTAAGTTGGAACAAACAACCCATGTCTCTTTCTCTTGTATCAAATTTAAAGAAGTTGGATAAGATGTTAAAAAATTTCCACATTATGCCAAGAAGGACACTTACTCTTCCATCCATCCAAGAACAGCACAGAGGATTGAAGGTAAAAAATGCAAATTGGTACTACTGGTAGAGAGGACAACTGAGAACTGACTAGGGCTCTTCATTACACTTTGTTACTTCAATAAGCCGCTAGTACAGACTTATGAGGGGCGAAAGTATTGGAAAGAGCATGGTACTCCATAAGGAACTTATCATAACATGCTTTGCATAGACACACATTTTGCTGAGTGAGAAACCCCATAGCAGAGCCCCCCATATATTGCCATTATTATTCATTTTTCATTGACAAGAAAATGGAGAAACAAAGAAATTAAATTCCCACATTTTTTTCTTTTTTTTGGCATTTTGGGTTGTTTCTCACTGCATTGACAGCAACAGAAGAAAGAAAAAAGAAAAAGGAAAAAGGAAGGGCAGGGGCAAGATCCCTTTTGAGATCCAATAACTTTTGCATTGACAACCTTCCCTTCAACTACTGCCACCTACAGAACCTTAGAAGAAATTTGCTACCTTCTTCCTTGAAACCATCTGTTGAAAATTGAAATGACACAGGTGTTAGAGATCAGCATAAATAGTGGTATTTCATGTTCGGTTTTAGAAAGTTTGAAAGGCAAAACTCAACTGATCATTCTGCAAATAGTTTCCGGATAGCGAGGAATGGAAAAAACCATACTGTTGTTGCTGGTATCCAGACCTTCCCTGCAAGTGGAAACTATTCTGTGAACACTGTCACATGGCAATTAATTATAATTAATCAAGAAATTGGCACCACCATGTGTTCTTGTGTGGCCCGTCCGTACCTCAAAATGAGTTGTGGAGTATCCCAGAGAAAATTCCAACACGTTCTCCGCAGACTCGTGGTTGTTGGCCATCGTGAAATTGTTCTACAAAAGAATTTAAAGAAAAGGGAAGGTAAAAAAACTATGCCACATTATGCAATTTTAATTATGGTTTTATAATACTCACATTGGATATGTTGAAGACAGGGGAGCTGGCGGTATCATCAAGTAAAGAAGAAGGCTGCTCGTGATGGTCCTTCCGGTGCAGGTGTTCTTTGGATGATTTCTTTATTTTGCCACCGTTTTTACTCAATGTAGCGGCATCGGCGGCATGAAGGGATGGTGCATTAGCATTGTTATAATAGCAGGAGTAATTACTGTCATTGCCGTAGTAATCTTCAATATCTTCAGCAAAATGTACCGGAGGTCCCGAAGATGCATCAGAAACCATGGACAAGTCCTCTTCCTCGGCATCCTTCATTCTCACCTTTCCATCAACTACGCCATTTCCATTATAGGGAGACACAAAAGAGTTGTCTAAATATAGAGTCCAACCAGACTCACATCCACTGCTGCACCCAGAATTTGCCAAAAGATAGTCCATAGTTCTGGGTTTTTCTTTCTTTCTTTTTATTTTTTCCTGGGCTTAAAAGTTTTGCAAGAAGAATGTTAATTGAGATATTACTACTGACAAAGATGAAAAGTAGCTAGGCATAGTACATGGATAGATGAATATAAATAGATATGCAGAACACAGTTGAAAGAAGAAGAAGGGATTAGGAGAGTGTTATAGAGTTAGTGCACACCAAGTGGGATGGGTTGAATGAAGGAAATGGAAAAAGACCAAAGAGAATCAGGCTCAAATCTGAGAAGTGTTTTGTCGTGACGTTGGTGGGTCTGAGTTAGAATGAATCGAAAACTGCCAGTTGGGTTGAGGTTTTGCAAGTGTCATTCATTCATTCATGTATGCAAAGGAAAGGCAATTTGCTTTGCAGTGTGTGTTGTGTGTGAGACAAAGACTCAGAAAGAAAAGGAGAGGTGAGAATGAATACGAAATATTTATATATATATATATATATGCATGTATATTTATTTGAATAAATAATTATATATTATAAGAGAAATAAGAGTGGTGGAATGAATGGATGGAATGGATGGGAACGGAGCCACAACACAAGGTTTTCACATGCTAGACAGCGAGGCAGAGTGTGCCCCCTTGACAAAATCGGGTACACGTCCATCTTCCCTTCCTGAGTACTTGGACACCTATACCCGTCTCCAGTAACCCCTTTTCCTCTCTGGCCCTCCCCTTAAATTGCAATCATCCAAAGCCCCCTCATCTACTACGTAGATGATTACACTCATCAGCAATTACCATCCCTGGCTGAGTATGGAGAAAAGTTGAGATTCAGTACTCCTAACCACTGAAGAATTACGATAACGTAAATCAGTTTAGATAAGTCTAACTCGTGATCTCATGATTATCACGTTTCCGACAGAAATCCATAATTTTCTGTTTCCTATTACTTTGAATTCTTCATCATCATCATCATCTAATACTCTTAATCTCTGAAGATCATCTTCATCATCACAGATTAACGTTTTTTGGTTCTTTCCTGTCTTTTTATTAATCTTTTCTATACTACCCTTTTGGTTTCTTGATTTACCCCACCACCTAGCAGAAGCAGGGCCCCAAGGGAGGGGCTGTTAAATATGGTAGCACCCGAAACCTATTCACCTGCTTTTTGAAGGGTTTTTCTTAATCTTTGAGTCTTATTCAATCAGATAGTTTCTCAAGAATGCTGATCGACAATCAGTACGTACACTCATTCAAACTCTTACTCCCTGAATTATGGTAATCTATTAAATTTAGGTTCGAAAACAAACAAAAAAAATACTAGCTAGTACCATATTTTCACTTCTTAGGTTAAGGATTGTAGTGTTGTTGCTGTAGCTAAGGTCTAATCAGATTAGATTTAGGTTAGGGTAGTTCAAGTACAGATCTCAATTCTCAGCTACGAAATGGTGACCAGAAATATCGTCAGTTGAGCAAGAAAACTTGACTAACATACCATATACGATATTCAAACCACTTCTCTGTCCCTAACAAATGCAAAGGGAGGATTGGATTCTATGAGTACTCAAGTTGTGACTTGTGAGTAAATAAATAATTGCCAAAATGCAGATTGTAATGTTAGAAAAAAAAAAATAATAATAAAGAGGAAAAATGAAAGACTGCTGACTTGTCAAAATTTTCACGCACTCACACACACATGTATGCACGTGTGTGGTATGTATGGGGGCTTCCAAAGATTTACACACATGTGTGCACGTGTGCACACACTTCAATCTCCCATTTTGCTTTTTAAGCACTTTTCTTTCTTTCTACTAGGTAAAACTTTTTACCGGTAGTTCTATATAACCTAATTGCACTAGTGGTGTGTCTTTTCGGGCAACTCAAACCCAACGTGCTCTCCTCGTCCTGATTTCTGCACTCCTTCCTTAGTATCACGCTCATGTTTAATGTACACGTTCGCATATGTCAAAATTTAAATCTATTAATTAATAGACAGCATACTTACTTCTTTATCCTTTGTCAATTGATTTATGAATAGAAAATATAATATTTGAAAAAAATCTAATTAGCTAACAAAAAGGATTTCAAATATCAATGGATTCAAAGGGGGAGAGGGGGCAGAAATCAGAAAAAGATTAAAGAAGAGACACATGGAGACTTTTAGAAACAAGTGCAAACTGCAGACAATCCATTATGGTTCCTACTTTCTAGTGTATGAATATGCAGCCAAAGAGAGGCAAAGCCATGGTTTTGGAACATGATTATAATAATGATCTCCTGTTCTATTACTACTACTACTATTACTTCTGCCGGAGTGTACCTAAAGGTTTAAAACATATGAAAGGATATGGATGGATACGTGAGGCTTTGGTTTGTTGGTCCTCAGTCAAATCGCCAATGTTAAGAATTGTGTCACGTGCTCTTTCTCTTGGATCACTCATTATTATTATTATTAGTCAATTGGTAGATCTAGATCAACTAAATATGAACTGAAAATTCAAAAAAAAGAAAATTACTATAGAATTAATCATTCTTGAAAATAAGTACTACAATAAAAGTGTTAATATATTTTGATGAGATAATAAATATTTTTATTAATTTCATAGGATGACTAGCATTTATGGGGGGAAAAAAGAAAAAAATTAAATATTTGGTAATGGAAGTCATATGACTTAGGCTAAACAGCTAATTTAGTTCCATAATATTTTTATTTTGAAAATGTATATTCATCTCTTTTTTTATCTTTTAATTTCCTATAATTTTTTGGTTTTTGATCATATAAGTTCATATATATTTTTTAACCTTTTAAGGTCTTATAACATTTTATCGATGACTAACTAGGTCTCATAACTTTTTACTGGTGACCAACTAATTCCAAAAATGATATAAAGTTAAGAGACTTTAATATAAATATATATATATATATATTTATATATATGTGTGTTATGGATTTACATAGTTAAAAAAAAATAGAAAATATAATTGGTCACCGATAAAAAATTATGATATCTTAAAATATTAAAAAAAATATATGAACCTACATGATCAAAATAAAAAAAAGAAATAAAACTTTAAAAGATAAAAAAATTTATATAAATATACGTGATTAAAACAAAAAAGTTATTGAAATTAAATTTACATTTTACCTACTTGCAACCATGATTTTTTTGAGGCATTAAAGACAATCTGTCCAGCGCGTAATTGGGTCCAAATTTTGACAATCAAAGTTGTTATTAGAATTGGGCCCCCATGGCCCAATTTCCTGCCTTCCAGCTTGGCTGGAATTCAATGTTTTTTCTTTTATTGATATCGTACCAATGACAACATGAACCATTCCAAAAATCTATTGACTGGGTACAATAATTTTAATTTTTTTATTATTTACAATTGTTATTCCAGTCATATTGACTCTTACATTTTGATTATTTCATTTGAAATTTAAATCACCTTACAAAATTTCAAACACATGTGGCATGCACAACTTTTGAATCGCTTAAACCAACGAATATATAGAATCTTTAAAAACTAAATCTCCATCAAGCGATATTTATCACTTTTATAATTTGAATCAATAAACTTTTAAATGAGACATAACATATAAAATCAATAAAACTTAATTCTTTTTTACAATTGAACTTAAAACTTATTCAATTTAATTATTATTTTGTCAAATTTAACAACTCAATGCGGAATCCAATTGAGTTTTCACTTTTTGATTGGCTCACGTCACCGGCAATGCTCTGTAGACAAAAGTGCACCGATCTCCCCTTCATCAACACATTTCTTCACTGCTTGGTGTGGGCCGTCAGAGATTTCGGATTCGAGTCCGACTGACAGTGGGACAGTACTCCCCCAACCCGAACCCACCAAAAAAAAAAAAAAAAAAAAAAAACTCATTTCTTCACAGGTCTTGTAGCCTCGCTAAAACAATCTTCTCCGTCGCTCTGATTGCTTTCAAAGCTTCAACAGTCCGTTTTGAAGCCTTCGATGTTTTGGCCGAAGAATTGATGGCGTCGTGGTGAATGCAGGAAAAATTGGTTACTTCTTACAAGACCCATCTCAAAAATGTGAAACTTTTTCTAATATTTTAAATTTGTTCAAAGATGAGATTAAGAAATAATATGGGATGAGACTGCAGAGAGAACCGTCATCAACTTTGGAGTATAACTACAACTATAAATTAAAGATATTCTGTTAGAATTAGGTAAAAGTGTTGATTTGTAGTTCTTAGACTCTTAGTTCATAGTTAGTTGAGCAGAGCAGAGATTCGAAGGTTTTTGATCATCATTAATTTCGACATTAGAAGAAGAGAAGAACAATGGGTTCCCTGCGAGTTGAAGGAACATTGGAATTGCCGAATTGGGAGCCTCTGTAATAGTGGCTTTGATGTTGCCTCCATTAAATCTCGAAAATAAATGCCTGGTCATTAAACAAATTATACTTGGATAATTTTCTAATTTGCTCAACTGCGATGCGCTTGTAGCCGCGCGGGTAGCACACAATTTACCGAATCACAGTGGAATGGTTTAGTTGATAGATTTTGCAAAATATAATGATCAGATTGAACAGGCGTTTTGTTTAATGGTTAAATAAAATTTTTTTTAATAAAAAACAGATAAATTCAATGATCAATCAATATACAAGAGTTCGAATATGTGCGAAATTGTACATCGCAATCTTGTGGGTCAAAATGTTGTACGATGTCATTTCTTAAAAAAAATGTGAGAATAAGAGGAAGAGAACGAGATAGGTGTTGGGGAAAACGGTCTGAGAAATGAAATTAGTTGTGGTGGTGAAAGGGGTTTGAGTTAGATCTGACCAACAAGGGGTTTGGGGGTGCCAGTAGGTCGTTTGATCGTTTGCCCTATTCTTTGCGATGATTGTCCTCACTGATCAAGGTCATTCGGTTCGGATAAGTCAAGTCCCTTCGTTTAGGTGGTCTTCCCTTATCTTCCTTAACTTTCAGAGTTGTTCTGATTTGAAATGAAAAAGAAGCACCACTCGAGTGCTATCGTCTGATTCTAGTTTGCCAATGTCTAGTTGTTGGTTGCCACCTCGTTGGAATCTTCTGGTCCAAAATCTTTTACAAAGCTTCAATTTTCTGCAAATTTGTTTGGAAATGGGTGATGCAAGATGAAAATTTTTCTACTTTTAGTGAACTCTTTGGCTTGAATCTTTCTTGGTTTCTAATTTTTTGCAAATTCGTTCCTTCTTTGCTGCAATTTGTTGTTGGTGGATGAAAGATTTGAGTGTTGGTGACTGGATGGGTGCTGGTCGACATCTATGCTTTCAAACTTGAGATAAGATACAATTAGATTGATTTTTTTTAAAAAAAAGAAATGACGTCATGCGACCTTTTGATGCATAGGACCGCGATGTGCAATTTTACAAATATTAGAAGGCTCGTATATATATATATATTATAGCAAGTCTAGTCCGCAAAAACATTTTTGAATAAAGAGAAAGATCATCAAGTCATTTCCCATCTTTGCAACCTTACTAAATAAGGGTTCTCCATGATCCTTCCTCAAGGTTACGGAAATCGAACTAGCATCCTACCGTATAAAAGCAAAACTGACACTATACCACGTTCGTCAAGTTTATCACTAAGTTATATTTGTGAAGTTTATCTCAAGATTTCCTATAAAGAAGAAGGAACAAATAGGTATCGAAATAATTACAAAGAGGATCTTTCCCTTCTAAAGGCCTCATCAATCATGATTTCAAATATTCTATTATCCAATTTGTGTCTCATTTCATATTATATTAATAAAAATTTGATAGGTATTTCTAAAAGATCAATTATTCTTATAATTTAATTTATTTTTAAAAAAATTTAAAATATATTAAAAAATAATCATTATAAAATATGTTTAAAATTTTTATTAATATAATAAAAAAAATGATATATAATAGAAAATCCGAATCATCCATCATCACGGTGCAGGAAAACTCGGGAATTTCTCTCCATACTAAAGGACTGTCAAACCAACTGAAGCAGAGTCAAACCAACTAACGAGACACCAAAGTTACAGCTCATATGGATACATTAATTCAGTCAGTTTTTCCAGAAAATTCCAATTATTTGCACAACATGTTGAAGGAAGTCCCCATTCATCTGAGCATAATCTTCTCCTCCAAAGTGATCCACATTGACTATTAGGCACCGATTTGTTTGTAATTAAATTATTTTGCTTGTGCACCTTTAAGTTTTATAATTTAATTTGATATAAAATTATTAAATTATTTTGTTATTAACGTAGTGAGGAGTAAAATCATATAAAATGATAAGATTCAATTATTATTTAAATTTAAAAAATAAAAGTGTGTAAAATCTTATAAATTAATGAGGTGGTTAGTGAAAATTTATATTAAAAATAATTGTATTTTAACAAAGTAAATACTTTCAAACATTTTAAAATATAATAAAAAATCTCAAATTTCTGAATAACTAAAGTTAAAAGTATAAATTTTTCCATTAATAAAATTTAAATATATTATACTTAAAGTATCTTTTCATTTAATTTTTTTCCTTTTTATTATTAAATAATTACGAAACGGGGAAAAGTGAGTTAATTACCTATATTTAGAAAATAAAAATTTAAAACTAAAAAATTCTATTTATAAATAAGGAAGAAGACTAATATACCGTCAATTTTTTCAATCTCGACTTCGGATATTATTAAATAATAATTTCATGTTTAGTTTGACCATTACATACTTTGTTTGACGAGGTGGAATATGTAAAAATTTTATAGAGCTTTTAATTTATTTACTCTCACAAATTTGGATCTAAATCATTACTTGTCGATTATTCTCACGATAGAATAAGACGTGCATTATACATGAGTGATAAATTCTATCCTTTCATTTAATTGGCAGAAAAAAGGAAAAAAAAAAAAAGGAGGAAAAATTCACTTTTACACAATTCCCATCCACTGCGGCTACAGTTCCACAGGTCACTAAGCAATGTCGACTCCGACATCTCAATCAGCATTCTCGGGATGATGATCGCAACCATTGAATATTTCCATCGAAATTCTCTTAGTTCATGAATGACTGCTATAACAATGCCTCGCCCTCAAATCTCTCTGGTGGGCATAATCCCAACTTAGACTATGGATTCAAGGGTGCTGAAATAGCAATATGGCATCTTACTACTCAAAGCTCCAATTCCTAGCCAATCTAACGACAAACCATGTCCAAAGTGCAGAGCATCAGAATCAAGATGTGAATTCACTCAGGTTGATCTCATCAAGAAAAACTACAGAAGTAGTGGACATATTTAAGCTCATGTCCTCAACTTTCTTGGTGAGTCGAAACTGGGTACAGAGGGAGTTGCAGAGCAGATTCTTCCATGGCACAGGTTGGATATTATACAAGAAGGTGGGGGAGTTACATTTGGGGAAGGAAGGTTCCTCGGAGAGGATTGAGTTGGCCGAGAAGAAATAAAACCGGGGCAGCGTCACAAATTTGGGGTGGAAGGGTGGGAATTGGTGGATGACAAATGGGTTGGCGGCGAGAGCGAAAAGTTCGGTTTTCCGAAGAGAGGTAGTGGGAGGCAAAGTAGGAACAGTCGTCGGAAAAGAACACCGGAGATGGCAATCGCCGATAAGCAAAGGGCCCCGGCATTTAGAAATGGGATGGAACAATTTTTTTTTTTTAAAAAAAAACATATACTTTCTATTATGTGTATCGTCGCATTGTGTAACAATTTCAAAACAACATTGTTTTGACTCTCCAAAAAATAAAAAATAAATGTATGAATCAAAACAATTTCATTTTGATCCAAAACGATACCGTTTTGACTATGTAAAAAATAAAAAATAAATGCATAGATTTTTTTTTTGTTTTTTTAATTATAATATAAAATTGGTGATTGAATAAAAGGAAAGAGATGAAATGATAGAAATCTCTCTCATAATCCCTCATATGCTGTAGATGTATCTTGTTCCAGCTTGAGGAGTCGGTGAGTAATGATTTGGATTGTTTTGGAAACCCTAAAAACTTAGGGATCCTTATAGTTTCAAATAAATATGTGAAATTAAATTCTATTTTGATCCAAGCTTATCTGACAAAATAGGGTAAAAGCCCAATTTTATAACTAGGAATAGTTAATTTTTTTTAAAAAAAGGGATTAAACATTGTCTTACTTTTCTTTTTTCTTTTCTAAAATGTTCCCAATAATTACGTGAGAGAGAGTGTAGGAGAGTTCTGACTTCTGCGCTACGGTGTCCGCGTGGCTTTGACAGCTTGCATAAGCTGACGACAGACAGCAATTAGGTGAAGCCACGTAGGCTATTTTATTTGGGCCCAAGAACGTTATCCCTTCCCAACCTAAAGATATGGCCACAGTCCACTCTACTACTTTGTCGTTTAGTACCGTACTCATGTACGGATTTTGTGTACCATTTGCAGTGCGCAGTGTCCCAGTCAACCTCATCTCTCTCCCATTTATTTTCTTCTTTCTCCCATATTTTTTGTGTAATCACACATTTGGTCCCTTAACTTTTTCAATACTCCCAGTTTAAACTTTAAAGTAAGTGACCAGTATGAGAAGAAGATTTTTCATAATAGAGGCCGAAAAATCTTTTTAGGTACTTCCGAAATTAGCCCAAATTAATCAACAAATTTATTTTGCTTCGTCCTAAGACGACAAAAAAGGGGTGGAACAAAATTATTTTCTTTTTTTCTTCTTCTTCAAATTATCTTCCTTTTGAAATAAAAACCAAGTTCTTCTTTCGCCCCAAAATTGGAGTCATTATTTGTTATTTTACAAATATTAAAAATCTTTAAATATAACTACATTTTTATTTCCTTACAATAAATAAAAGAAAATATCCCTCTTGTTCTAAAATAGAAGTTGCTAACCATGGTTTAACATAAATTGAAATTCTTTAAATACAAATATATTATGTCTTCAATACTCTTAGTCTCTTTAATTGCAATTCTATTTTCTTTGCGATAAATGTAGAAGAATATTAAGTCAAGGGCGAGAATAGAAAGATATCATAAAATATGTATGATTAATGCTAATGAGTTATATTTACAAAAATCCCACTACTCTGGATTATTAAAAAAACAATAATAAAAAAAAGAGGGTGTATTTATTGGGGAAAAAATTATACAGGACACTTTGTGTCCGTGAATATTGACAAATTTTTTTAAAAAAGGAAAAAAAAAAAAAAAAGAGGAACATTGATAAAGATTTCCCATAAACATTCCTAATTCCCACTCCAAAAGCCCAAATTGATATGGGTCAGCCCATGTCAGTTGGGACAAACTAGTTGCTCAAGCCAAGGTATCTATAGTTCTTATGATTTGGGCTAAGATTATTCAAGTTGGATTTGACAGTAATGGACTCACTTTAACGCCAAATAATTCTCTTCGATATTTGCAGGACTTCTATTAATTCGTACACGTGTACTTTTTAATGAAAAATTATTTGTAACATTTCCGTTATTCAGATGAGATATCTCTATTTTTATTTTTATATTTTAAAATCTTTATTTATTTAAAAAAAAAACTTAAAATTAATGATAACCTTGTTTATATTTTCATTAACTCAAAGAGTCCCGATAGCGTAATCGATTCTCACAATGCGAGAATTGTATGCATGCATGGTGCTGAAACATCATTGCATGCTTTAAGAGATTGACGCATGTTTTCTATCCTATGGCACAAGTTACTAAATCCCGCTTATTTTCATGATTTCTTTGATAATTGTCATATAACTCAATAAATTAATCTGAACTTTGCTATAAATTTGGGAAGATCTTCTTAAGAACTTTTTCTGAAATTTCATTCTTTAGAGAAATAGTATTAGAGTTTTCAATTGGGGTTGGCCTAACCCAATCCAACTCAGTCCCAACACCAACCTCAAGGACTAAAAAATTTAAAGGATTAGGACAGGCTAACTTCATTTTCTGAAGGATCATAAGAATCCTAATCCAGCCCGACCCGATCTTAGCCCTTGTGGGGTTGGGTCGGTCCAATCCTTTATAT
>JAOXNR010054765.1:0-12012 GCA_028571225.1 Parsonsia alboflavescens | reverse complement strand
AAACTAATACTCCCTCAATCATTATAAACATCAGTCGTTATTTTACAAAATTAAGAAAAAAAATTTTCTTGAAATGCCCTTTACGCAAGATTTGAATGGAGAAAAAAGTTTTGAAACAAGAAAAAGATAGATAGTTCAGATATGGGAAATCAGGGAAAAATGCCGTCAATTACCTAATAAACTAACAATAATAAATTATAATTAGTGATAATAAAAATTAGTTCTAATGACTTATAAATAGTGATGAAGAAAGTATGAATTTAATTAATTGAACTTTTATAAAAAGTAATTGAAAATTATACATGAGTATTTCTCATTTTTTAATTTTAGACAAATTTTATTTTGAATGGATAATGGATAATACATCAAATTACTTTTTCTTAAATACATTTTTATTTTTAATTTTAATTTTCTATACTTTATATAACTATTATTATACTGGTTACGATTTTGCTAAAGCACACCTTAATGCGCGCTCCAACAGTTACCGTAACAGGATTCTTTCTACAGTGCTCATGCAGCCAACCAAGCGGAGCAAGAATTCCGCTACGGTAGCGGTTGGAGCGCGTCTTAGCAAATCCGATACTGGTTAATATATAATTATATCCCCAATTTTCCATTCTCCAGTTCAAAGGTTACCATCTCTTCATCACTCCGCTATATTGATTCGCATTCCCGCTTCCGACTGGAAGAGATCTGTCCTCCCAACAAAAAGAAACAGAACAAATAAAGAACTTTCTCCCATGTCTGCTGTAAGCCGAAACAAGGCTAGGGCTGGAAGAAAAGAAGACTCTCCCGGAGAGATAGTGGAGTGACCCTTGATTACGATTCCGCTTTTTACTTTGTTGGATTTGAAACTACAGCTTCAGATCGCACCCTGACTGTTGGGGTGGGGCTCGACCTCCCAACCATCCGTCTAATCTTGCAGAGATGAGAGTACACCAAGGTGATGTCTTGTTCTGCCTTATCTTTTGCACTGACTATGGATTCTAGTTCCCAAGCATTTCATTTTTTCTATTTGTGCTCCATTATTCTTTTGGATGCCATATGTGACTTATGTCGGCGGCGGGGGTGAGGAGAAAATGCTCATTGGAGAACCTTTGGTGGGATAAACTGCCAAATCTGGATGAGGGTTTGCGGTTGAAAGCTTGAAAAAGGACAAAGAAGATGCAATAGGAGACTTAGGTAAGAACTCTTACGTAAAACTGGTAGGGGTTAAAGCGATTTTGAACTCTAAGCCTGCAGACAAGGAGGACTTTGTAATATTCATTTTTATTCCTATTTTGTAATATTCATGTATTATTGGATTCCTATTATGTATTTGTGGATTTTAGATAAAAATATATATTTATTTTATAAAATAGAATATTCATTTTGAATAACCCAAATTAGAAGTGCAAAAATTTATTTGTGTTTGGAAGGAAGTGCTATTCTGTAATTGTCAAGGATGTTGATGTGGGAAGATGGATTCTGCCAATTAAGAGAGTGTTTGGGTCAAATTCATGGAGAGAATCCTGTCCGAAAAGCCTTAGCAAAATGTCCATTAAGTTACATAATTATGAAGAAGGGAGGGTACTTGGTATGTGCTTTTGTATGGAATTTTAATTTTGTCCTGCTCACTCTCTCCCGCCCTGAACTGGATGGATACAGTCAGGAGTGCACTAAAAATAAAAAACCTCGAAACAAAATTTTACTGTGTATACATAGGCTTCCCTTACTGGTTGGGTGTTTTGGTTTGTAGTTTGATAGGGAAAGTTACTTCTGATAAGAGTCATAAATGGGTTTTCTATGAGCCTTCCGAATGTGAGCCATATACCTCTAATTACTTGCCGAATTGATTTGATGTTGTATGTATACACATCCAAACAAAGTAAATTTTATATCTATTGATTGTCCTTTCTCTCTTGACCAGTAAATATTGGACCATAAACCCAGTAATAAAAATGAGTGATACGGTAATAAGTTTGTAATCTATGGATTGGATGTGGTATTGGTATCATGAGAGTATGGGAAAATCAGCTTCCCATAACTCTTGTTTTGTCAAGTAGACCATTGAGTTATATATTAATTGCTGCTTCCATCGAACTGGACCAATTAGTTTGAGTCAGGGATTCAGGTCCGAACTCAGCACCAGAATTTCAAAACAAATAATTAACCCTTTTGTATTGTAGGATGTTGATTTTGCATTCTCTTTCTTGCTTACTTAACCATTACCAAATTTCTCTTTAATCAGACTATTGCTGTAATACAAGCTAGCCATGACCTTTTGTAGCTTGGTTTATGCAAGATTGTGAGTTTCATCTTTTTTAATCTCTGGCATTTTCTTCTTGCGGATCAATAGAATTGTATTTGTATATTTGATAATTAATTGTACATTTTGAGTTGTGCTATCATTTCTTGATCTTGTGCATTCACATTTAAGTGGAAAAACACAGGTTCTAAATCAAGCCAAGCCACACTCATGATATTTCTTGAAGTTGTGGATCAGTGGAATTGCATATTCTTCCTGTTGTTGAAAGAGCTACACCTTTGAATTGCTGGTAGGTAGCAACTGATTTTATCTGCCTAACTAAGTTGTATCTATTGATTGTTCTTTCTCTCTTAACTAGTAAGTATTGGACCATGTACCCAGTAATAAAAATGAGTCATACGGTAATAAGTTTGTAATCTATGGATTGGATATGGTATTGGTATCATGAGAGTATGGGAAAATCAACTTCCCATAACTCTTGTTTTGTCAAGTAGACCATTGAGTTATATATTAATTGCAGCTTCCATCGAAATGGACTACTTAGTTTGAGTCAGGGATTCACGTCAAAACTCAGCACCAGAATTTCAAAACAAATAAAGCTTTGATATACTCAAATTTTGATTTGAAATCTAGTTATTGGCCAATTCAGATTCAGGAACAAGATCGTTATAAAACCGCTTTTGTTGTTCCTAATAGGCATTATGAATGGAACGCAATGCCTTTTAGATTAAAAAATGCTCCTTCGGAGTTCCAACATATCATGAATAATATTTTTAAACCATATTCAGACTTTATATTAGTCTATATTGATGATATCCTAGTATTTTCTAGAGATATTGATGAGCACTTTAAACATCTTAGAGTGTTAAAACATTTGATACTAACAAATGGATTAGTCATCTTTGCACCTAAAATGAAATTGTTTCAAACTACTATCCGATTTTTAGGCCACCAATTTGCTTCTAAGTTCCCAGACGAAAAAACTGACATAAAGCAGTAACAAAGATTCTTAGGAAGTCTTGATTATATTTCTTCCTACTATAAGAACTTAGCAGAAGACACTACTATTCTTTATACTATATTAAAAAAGAAATCCAATCCTTGGACTGACAGTCATACAGTTGCAATTAGAAAAATTAAACAGCGTGTAAAATATTTACCATGTTTAAAGATTGCAAATCCACTTTTCCATAAGATAGTGGAAACTAATGCCTCAGATATAGGTTATGGAAGAATCCTGTTATTAACCAGGAGGAGTTAGTTAGATTTACTTCTAGTAAATGGAATGAAACCCAACAGAAGTATTCAACAATTAAGAAAGAAATGCTTTCTATTGTTAAATGCATAAATAAGATGCAATATGATTTGTTAAACCAGAAATTCTTATTGAGAATTGAATGTAGTGCTGCCAAACAAATCATTGAAAAAAATGTTAAAAATCTAGTTGCTAAACAAATATTTGCTGGCTGGCAAGCACAATTATCTGTATTTGATTTTGAAATTGAATACATAAAAGGTGAATATAATTCCCTTCCTAATTTTCTGACTCGTGAATTTTTACAGGGTGCATGACAAAGGATGATCATCCTAAAAAGAAAAAGAAAATGAATAGATATCGAGGACGAGGATCTCAAGCATCCTCATCTACCAAAGGTGGTAGAAGTCGACGAAGAAATACGACCCCTGAAAAGAAAATGACCAACCTCAAAGATTATTTGGGGAAGGGCTCTCCTTCTGAATCTGGAGAAAAAACTCCAGAGAGAAGCCAGATTACCATGAAAGATCTGGTAAGTTCCTAGCTAGCACATATTACCAGTTCTAGAACAGAGAAAATCCTGTCAATTGAGTTGGAGGATCTTGACTGGGTACATGACCCAGAATATATAATGTAGAAATATCTGTCAAACCGAGCCTATACAGGAAGAGAATACAAACCTAGAATGTTCTACTCAACCACGTTAGAGAGTGCAGGCTCAGTCGAGATGCGGTATTTTTATCATAATAATAATCCATCAAAAAATGGCAACAACACTTGATGGAAATACCTGTCAATATAACTATTTTGACTATATGGATGCTTGGAAAAATACTTTCTACTATGAAAATCCGAAAAGGAAGCATTCATGGTTTTTCCAATTTAGTAAATAATTTTTTTACTAAAACTAAGACCATACTATTATGGTTTTACAATTGGTGGAGTAAGTTTGGTCCTGGACTAGATTTATTACCTGAAGAAATTCGGGACTTATATACATCTTGGATTGAGAATCATCCAATTCTCAACAAGACCAGCAAGATAATGCATGACCAGTATGTAATGTATTATTATGTCGAATTTACTATTCCCTGGATATGGAAATGGGGATTGGATGCTGCAGATAACAAGTTGGAAATACCCTACTTGGTCAGGACCTTCCATTATCGATGGTGGTTACAGTGGCCTACAGACAAAACAGTCTAAGAAATTAGGGCCAAGGTTGATGAATGTATCCAGTATCAGCCAGTTTCAGAGAAACATAGTTCCAGCAGCAAATATGATTTAAAGGATTAAATCATATTTTGAGAAGAAATACCCTTCTCTCAACCTTGAAGAAATCAGGGTTAAGTGCATGCAATATATGAAAGAAGAGTTTTGTAGCACTTTCTCAAGCATTCAGCAATCTAAAAGGATGTCAATAACTTCAGATGAGGAGTTATTCTAGGACAGTCAACTGCCCAAAGACCCAGATCCTGAAGATTTGTTGAAGACACTTGAAGATCACTGGACAGATATTATCTAGTGCCCAAAGTCCAAGATTAGCAAGGATAAAGACAAAGGGAAAATGACATAAAGCTAAAGTTATGTCATTCCAACTATTCTAATGAGAAGATAAGCTCTTTTAGTCTGATTTAGACATAGTGGCAAACATGTCTGCCACCACTTTATTTCTTTTATTTTGGACCATGCATGTGTGGGTCCCATCTTATTTTGGCCGCCTATATTATCTGGCCTCTTTTGTTTTTCTTTTGACTTTTGTGACCACCTTTTGTCTTTTCGGTCACTTTCTACTTTTTCTTTTGGCCCGCATTAGCTTTTGTCAGCCATTCTCTTTGTTGTTTTCTTCATGAATTTCAGATGTTTCAAGTTCGCATTAGATTAGGTTTTAAATCCAGTTTTCAAGTCCAGATTTCTGCTATATATAGGATACGTTTTCATTTTTGAGAGGCAGGTTACTAGAACCAATCTCTCTACTTTCTCTCTCTTGCCTGTATAATATCTTCTAGCTCTTTAATAAATATTTTGTTCGTGTAAGTATTTTTAAATCTTCTTAATTTTATATTTCTAATGGTTTATAATTTATAACCAGTCTAGAAACTCCACGTTCCTTTTTTGCATTTTTATTAACATAAAAAGCAGTACAACTCCAAGGTGAGTTAGAAGTTCTTATTAACTTCTTAGCTAAAAGGCTGGGTATTTCCTTTTGGCATAGATCAAGGTATTCTTGATTCATTTGACATGGTCTAGCTTTAGTGGTAATATCCTTTTCCCTGAACCAAGTTTCATATGGTAAGGTAACAATATGTTGTTTCCTATTCCAAAATGCATTTGGAAGATCACTACAAATATCTTTGTGGAAGTCAATAGCAATATTTGCTATTTTTTCTTTGAGTCTAGGACTAGAGATAGCTTCTCCAATACTCATAATTCGGACTTCTTGATTTAAGAAGTTGAGTTGGTTTTGTTTTAACAAAACTTCTTGTAATTCAGACAGTATAATTGCCTGAGGGTTTGTTATGAATTCAAACCTTATTTGCTTGGATTGGTGCTCAACTATTATTCCTGAGCTATCTACTTGAATAGGCATAATTTCATGAAGAAAGGGAGTGTTTAATATCACTTGTTGTGATAAATTCTTACCAAGTAGAAAAGAAGTAGGTATACATACTTCTTAATTACAAACACGTGACTTAGACAGTTTGTATTTAATTGGGAGTTTATTCCCACTGGCCGAAGTGAGACTTTGGACAGTTTTCTCAAATATTAAGTTGGAACTGTACCTTCATTAATACAGTTCATATCTGCTCCACTGTCTACTAGAGCAGTTAACTCAGAAACTATGTGTTCCTGATGAATTAAAATGGTAATCTTAATATACCATTTCTGAGTAACTAATTGGTGTAACATGTTCAGGTACTCAGGGCTATCCTTTTTTTTAGAAGATATAAAAGGTACTATTCCTTTAGACGTAGAAGCTTCAGAAGTTATGTTCTTAAGCTCAACTAGAGATAAACTATCTTCTATCTCTATGTTTTTCGATTTTAAATTAGATATTTCTAATTTAAGGTCTTTGATCTCTCTTTTGAGATCTTGGGCTGTAATAGGAGATTCTCTCCTATTTTTTAACCTATCATAGACATCAGCCATTCTATATATAAGTTGGATAGGTTTGACTTCTTCTTCTGATTTAGACAAAGAAATACATTTTTCAATTAAAATCCTTTTTATTGAAGGATCCTCAGCCTGATTAATAAATTTAATCAAGTCTTCTTGAGATTGAGTTAGAGTAGAAATAGTCCTGCTCATTTCAGCAATTTGCTTAAAATAGTCAACCTCATTACAGTTGCATATTGCATCTAAACTGGAATCTAAAGAAGACGCATAATCTTCTGTGTTATCAGATTCAAGATTTGGGGGATCACTATCCTCCTTATCACTGAGCAATATTTTGCTAAGCTTAAGTTTGAGCTCCTCATCTTCTAAGGCTTCAATCTTTTTCTTAGTTTTGCAATTATTTATCATATCTATTACAATTTCCTTTTAATTTAGGAAATGATGATTTGGATTTCCTATAATATTTAGGTAAGGTTTTCTCCTTAGGCTTCTTTTTACGCCTTTTCTTCTTCTATGAAGAATGCTCTTTGCCCTTTTTGGAGGGTTTAGAACGGGTAGGAGTTTTTTGCATATCAAATGCAAACTGATCATAGAATTCACCTAATTGTTTTTTCTCAGTGATTCTATGTTTTTTAAGTTGGTTTCTCAACTTAAGATCTTGACAGAAAATTAGTCCTTCTTGGACACATACTCCAATTAGGTGGCCATATGTATAATGGTCATAAGGGATGGTTATTCCATCATAAGATGCTCTTAAGGTCTTTTGACCCTTTCAGCAAATAGATATGGTAAGCCATCTATAAATTGACTTCCAATAAGCATTGCTTCTATCTGTGAGCATTGTCACACGGGCAAAGAAGACATCCTTATACCAATGAAAGTCAGTTAAAGAATGACATCTTAAATTTTGTAAGAGAATCCTTACTCTTTCACCTTGGTCATGTATTTGACCTGTAAAATGATCTAAGATAGTAGTTATGAGTGTATATACTCCATCACCTGCTTCTTATTGCATAGGTTGGTCTGAAATGCCCTCTTCAGACTTAATCAATTTTTTGGCATTGAGTATTTGATGCCTTTGATTACCTGATAGTGTATTATCCCACCATCGTTTTAGGGTACCTGAGAATCCACTGGTAATGAGTTCTGCAATAACTCTATCTGAGTTCCCCTTTATTTTGCAGACACTGGAATACATCATCATTCGATGTAAAAGATTATGGATGGCACTATCACCCATACCATCTAAATTCTATTCATAAATGGCATTAGCTGAATATTCAGCAAAGATGTGGTTATCTACCTCATCATAGAGAAGATCAACCGGAGAAGGAAGAGGATAGTAATGATGATCAATTCTTCTCTTTTGTATAGCTCCATATTTGAGCTTATTAACTTCTAGAAAATTATCTTGAAGTTTCATTATCTCATGATCAGCTAAATGAGAATCTAACTTCGATTCAGATTCAGACTGTGTTGTCTCAGTATGTTCCTCTACAACAAGGGGTTTGTTTATAACACTAACCCTTAGATTCTTCAATTTTTCCTCAAGAATCTTAACAAAAGAATCACTAGGATCACCTAGCTTAAACCCTTTAACATCAATAGATGGTTTAATTATGGGTTCCTTTGAAGTACGTGGAGCTTTTGTCACCTGTACTTGAATTTGTGGGATTCTAATAATATAATCCTCAAGAAATTCAATATGTAAACCTAAATGTTGGAGGTACATATTTGTATAATTCAACTGTTTAAAAATGTTGGATATATCCTTAACAGTTGTCTCCAAACCAGCTTTTAGCTTAATATAAGTTGAAGCTTCAAATGAAGTATCCCCTTGTTTTATTACTAAGGGATCTGAAGGAGGGTATACAGACCATAGAAGTCTTCCCTCTTTGGTTTTCCATGATTTAGTTATCATGTCTAATTTTTATCTTGTTTCTAAGACATAAAAGGTTGTAAACCATGGGATAAAGTAAAGTATTGTATTATACTTTTCTAGATGAGCATAATACCGCTCTTTCCACTCATATATGAATGGTTTATCAAAAGTACAAAAAAAAATCTATCTCTAAACGGTTTATTACTAGGCTCATTAAATTCTTCACTTAGTAATAACCTGATTGGACTTCATGGTGAAAAGTCCTCTTCTCCCCAAGTTTAATCCAAAATTTATTTAATTTAGGAAGGGGTAAAGAGGTAACCATATGCTCCTCAATTTGATGGTTTAAATGAATTATATCCATTAAACGCAAAAACCCATAACCAATTCACTCGGTATCTCCATATCCTGAGCAGATGGTCTCCTATTAGACTCATAAATTTCAAGTGGAATATTTTGAGGGGAAAATTGTATTTCATTTACCCTATTGGTTGATGAACCAATAATATCAGGAATTCTTCTCGATATAGATGCCCAACCTTCTGATATAGAAGGGGAATCAGAAAATCTAGATTGTCCTATTTGGGAAAAGGATCTAGATCTGGCAATAGAACTAGATAATCTAATTTTATTAGTGGGAGTAAAAGATATTTGTACTTCTCCATCATCATGTTGAACTATTTGCTCAACATCCTGGCTAACAATGGGCCTAGGTAGGGCTGCTTACGGAACAACCCAGCTGTCTGGGAAATTGATATCATCCCACTTTAATAGCTTATTAGTAGTCGTTTTTGTAGTAGTTAAATTAGTTTCTACTACTACAATTTTGCCTTGTGAATCTATTTGCTTCACTCAGGGACTTAGAGTATTCATTACTCTAAAATAGATTCTATAGACTATTGCTGTAGTTTCAGATCCTGGTAAAAATTTATAACCATGGGTCTGGACTTTAAGATTTATTGCCTTAAAAATATGCCTATCTATCATAGACAGACATAAATTTGGGTATACATTAAAATATACCGGATCATGACTCAAGCTAGTTTGAGCCACAACCATCAAAAATGGTTTCTAGTCCAAGCATCTTGCATCTCTCAGAGTTGTAAGAATGGATGCATTCAAACCCGAAAGGGTTAATGGCTTGAATGCCACCTGGACTAAGTCGATATGGATATAATGATATCCATACAATTCGAGGTTGATATTATTATCTTCCATTGTAACGGTTTGTTCCATAAATTTTAAGGAATAATTAGATTTCAAATCTAAGGAGCCAAATCTATATATTCGGCTAGATGGTACTGTCGAAATAGTCCATCTGTTAAGAGCTTCCAAATCTTGGAAGTCCTGGGTCTCAATGTATTTCACTGAGGTAGAAGCACTCTTTGGTTTGAATAAACCTAACATTAAACAAGTTATATCTTATTTCTTCTAAATCTTACTAAACTTTTGAATATCTGTGATAAAATATTTTTCCAAAGCATATCATTGAATGAGTTTTTAAAACATTTGAAAACACACGAATTACATGGGACTTATAATCGACAAGCTCTCAAACAACGTGTGTACGTTCTAGAATTACAGGGTCTTACTACAGCATTCCCATCGCCTTACTACCCCCACCATAATGATACACAGATCATTGAGCATGAATGCCAATCGCATTTGTAAACACAGGGTTTCAAAACAATTTCAGATAGTATGCAAGGGATAAATAATTCATCATAGATAATCAAAATTTAGAAGATAAAAAAAAACAAGATATAAACAAGTTTAGCCTATCATGGCTCTGAAACCAAAACTGTGCGGAAATATAAAAGTAAGAAGATATAAAAATACTTACACAAACAAAATATTTATTAAAGAGTTGGAAGATATTATACAGGCTAGAGAGAGAGTAGAGAGATTGGTTCTAGGAAACTGCCTCTTAGAAATGAAAACGTATCCTATATATAGCAGAAATCCGGACTTGAAAACTGGATTTAAAACCTAATCTAATGCATACTTGAAACATCTGAAATCCATGAAGAAAACAAAAAAAAAAAAAAAGGGCTGACAAAAGCTAATGCGGGCCAAAAGAAAAAGTAGAAAGTGATCGAAAAGACAAAAGGTGGTCACAAAAGTCAAAAGAAAAACAAAAGAGGCCAAATAATATAGGCAGCCAAAATAAGATGGGGCCCACACATACATGGTCCAAAATAAAAGAAATAAAGTGATGGTAGACATGTTTGCCATTGTGTCTAAATCAGATTAAAAGAGCTTATCTTCTCGTTAGAATAGCTGGAATGACATAACTTTAGCTTTATGTCATTTTCCCTTTGCCTTTGTCCTTGCTAATCTTGGACTTTGTGCGCTGGATAATATCTATCTAGTGATCTTCAAGTGTCTTCACCAAATCTTCAGGATCTGGGCCTTTGGGCAGTTGACTGTCCTGGAAAAACTCCTTATCTGAAGTTATTGACATCCATTCAGCTAGCTGAATGCCTGAGAAAATGCTGCAAAACTCTTCTTTCATATATTGCATGCACTTAACCATGATTTCTTTAGGGTTGAGAGAAGGGTATTTCTTCTCAAAATATGATTTAATCTCCTTTAAATCATATTTGCTGCTGGAACTATGTTTCTCTGAAACTAGCTAATACTAGATATATTCATCAACCTTGGCCTTAATTTCTTGGACTGTTTTGTCTGTCAGCCACTGTAACCACCATCGATAATGGAAGGTTCTAACCAAGTAGGGTATTTCCAACTTGTTATCTGCAACATCCAATCCCCATTTCCATATCCAAGGAATAGTAAATTCGGTATAATAATTCATTACACACTGGCCATGCATTATCTTGCTGGTCTTGTTGAGAATTGGATGATTTACAATCCAGGATGTATATAAGCCCTGAATTTCTTCGGGTAATAAGTCTAGTCCAGGACCAAACTTATTCCACCAATTGTAAAACCATAATGGTATGGTCTTAGTTTCAGTAAAAAATTCTTTACTAAATTGGAAGAACCACGAATGCTTCCTTCTCGGATTTTCATAGTAGAAAGTATCTTTCCAAGCATTTATATAGTCAAAATTGTTATATTGATAGGTATTTCCATCAGGTCTTGTTGCCATTTTTTGATGGACAATCCTGGCTTTGAAAGGGTCCATTCCTCAATCTACCAGCTTCATTACTTTAATTATAGTACATTTACTAAAATCAATGGTGCCAGATAAGGGATTATTAAATACCTCATCTCGACTGAGTCAGTACTCTCCAATATAGTTGAGTAGGACATTCTGGGTTTGAATTCCCATCCTGTATAGGCTCAGTTTGACATATATTTTGCATTCTCTTTCTTGCTTAACCATTTTGCATTCTCTTTCTTGCTTAACCATTACCAAATTTCTCTTTAATCAGACTATTGTTGTAATACAAGCTGGCCATGACCTTCCACAGCTGGGGGGGGGGGGGGGGGGGGGGGGGGGGGGGGGGGGGGGGGGGGGGGGGGGGGGGGGGGGGGGGG
>JAOXNR010054764.1:0-12013 GCA_028571225.1 Parsonsia alboflavescens | reverse complement strand
GTGATAGCCGAATTCTGGCATCATCACCTTGGACACCCTTTTCTCCAATTTTGTCTTCAAAATAAATTCCATTTTCCGGTACAGCATTATTGCCATTCAGGCTTTCTCCTTCATCACTATGCTTATCTAAATTTTTAACTTCAGAAACAGACTGGGATATCCTCTGCTTGTTTTCTTGAGCCCAGGGAGGCAAATTTACATTCCTTTTAGAACTAGAGGTTGCAGATTCTCTCACTGCAGAGCTCTTTTCGTTGTCAGTTTCAGACGCCAGCACTGCCGCAGATTGCTGGCTGTTTTCATCAGTTCCTTGAAACCTATCTCGCTGCTCTTCCTCCCACGGGAAAATTTCTCTAGAAGAAGTGGTTTTGCGGGACCATTTTCCATGAATTTGATCAAGAAAGCTTGGCCTTGGCTTTCTCTTTTTCTTGGTGGGACTGTTTTCTTGTTCACCAATAGTTTGGAAGGAGCAAGAAATCTTTAACCTGAGAGCTCTGAATCTGTTAGCAGAAACGGATTGGGGTCGAAAAATGAGGCATAAATGAGAATGTGACAAAGGGGATGGAGATGGTATTGGGAGAAACTTCAATGGTGATGGTGAAGTAGCCATGAAAATTTTGAATGAAAAAACTGGGTTTTACCTATATCGTTTTGCATTTTATGAACTGCGGGCAGTTTGTTTTACATATATATTGGGCCTGGCCCAAACTAATTGAACTGGCCCAATTTAGGAACCCCAAACTTTCAATATATTCCCTTTGGGTGGAAATTGCATAGGGATACACTTTTGGATAACCAATTAAAAAATAATCACAAATTTAATTTTTCAAAATAATCATTCTGGAATGTAAAATTACGTCAATACCTTTGCAACCTTTAAAACAAAACCCTCCCCTATTATTTCATAATAACCTATTCTTATAATTTTCTCACCGTCCACCTATCTCCCTCAGCCGTGTTCTGTTTCTATATGACACTAAAACAAAACACTAATCTAGATATGTCCTCCCAAGAAGGTGGAATAGTTCAACAGTATTCACAAGACTCAATTTCTACTTTACAACCTGCAGTCGTTGGCTCATTGAAGCGTGGTTACAAGGATGGTGAGATTAAATTGGATCTTGAGGTAATTTTAGATGACTTTACGTCGAGTTCTTCAAAAAAAAAAAAAAAACAAAAAATTCCCACCCTTCCTGAAACTCTCCACCAGAGGCAGGCTTGCAAGCTTTAAAAAAAATGGTTCTTTCTCCACAAATCTCTGGAAAGGTAGAATCTTTATAAAAAAAAGGTTTGCTTTTATCTTAAAAAATGAATGGGTATCTTTATTTTTGTATTTTGAGATGATTTATCAACCTAGGATTTGGATAGACATCACCTTTTTATTTTTCTTGGTTGTATAGTCTTTCTAATCCTTTGATTTGACCTCTATTTATGATTGTTTTATACTTTTTTTAAAAAAAAATCTGATTTTTTTTCTCTTTTCTTTACAAAGATTGAATCTTTATAGAGGAAAGGGTTGTGAATGAGTTGTTTATGAGTTATCTATATACTTGGAAGGTTATGTAGATTGTTTTTAGTCGTTATGAATTGTTTTCAATGAAATTTCTTTGTTTTCTGAAGTATGCGGTTATTTCCTACCATATGGGTTTTTCGCAAATGTGGTATGGGGTTGTTACTTATGTTATGGGTTGTTTAAAAGGTGGTATGGATTGTCTGTAAGTTTTATGAATTGTACTATCAATTTATTTTTGTTCATGCCAGGGCATTTTCATGCAACTTTAAATTTATATGAGTTGTTTATAAACCTTATGGGTTGTTTTTCCTACGATACTGGTTGTTTGTAAGCTTAATGGATTGTATTGCCAGTTTATTTTTGAACAATTTATGTATTGATCAGGCCATATGCTAGTTTATTTATGTATTGATCAGGCTATTGGATTGTTTTAAACCTATATGGATGGATGTTTTTAAAAGCATTATGAGTTGTTGCAAAGCTATTGTTTAGTTCAATATTTGTTAATTCTAATCTTGTATTAATCTCAAATCTTCAAAAGTAGTTTAGCTATATTCGATGTTTGGCAGAAAATGAGATAATGATATTTACAAGGACGATTGTGACATCCTAGCCACGTATATAACATTCCAGTCATGATTGAATGAAAATTTTTCCTACATGTATTTTTATTCACTTCATATATTTGTAAAATAGAACTTTAGATCAAACATAATGTATAAAATATACTTGAGTTTCATATATAAAATAAACTTTCAGAGGTGTTATGTGTGATCTCTTAGCTTATTTGAATTGTTTTTGAGTGGTTATAGGTTATTAAAAAGTGATATGAGTTATCGGATTAACTTATCCAGATTATTTTCTAAAAGGTTACAAATTGCTTTTTAAGGGATTACAGGTTGTTGACTATCAATAAACTTCTTTATCCTACAAGATCAAACAAGTAGGAATACAACCCGTATGATATATAATTAATAGATATGACAATGTAGGAAAAACAATCCATATAAGTAGGAACACAAACGTTATGAGATATATAATTAACGGAGATAGCATACACAATCCGTACAAAGTATCAAAACAACTCATACATATAGGGGAAAAAACCTGCACATGTTGGAAAAACAATCCATACAACTAGGAACACAACCTGTATGATATATAATTAATTGATATGACATATACAATCCATACAAAGTATCAAAATAACTCATACTAAAAAAGGAAACAATGCATACAAGATAGGAAATAACCCAAATTATATATAATTATCATGAATAACGTACACAATCCATGCACAGTCTCGAAATAACCCATATGATATATAGTCATCAGGGATGACATACACAACCCATATATGGTTTCAAAACAATCCATACACGCTGTGAAACAATCCAGAAGATATATAATTATCATGATGGCATACACAATCTGTACACATTCTCGAAACAATCCGTACAAGACATGAAACAACTTATATAATTTATAATTATCAAGGATGACATATATAACTGGTACACAGTTTCGGAACAATCCATACAAGTTGTGAAACAACCTGAGCTTTAATATATTTAACAAATATAATTAAAGATCAAATCTTTTAACGAAGAACACATAAAAACCCATTACACAAATATCCAATTGAAAATTCGTTCCAAAATTTTGTTACAAGACACAAGAAACACATACCACACTTAACCCAATCTTTACACAAAAGAACCTACTTTTACACATCAAAAAACATTATCTCCATAAAAAAATATTACCTTTCTTGCAGAATAATTGAATTTTGATTTTTGAATAAAGTGTGACTTCTTCTAGAACTCAGGATGCCAGTTGGAGTTGATTTTCAGGCTTGTTAGATGATTTTGAAGCTAACACTCCTAGGAGATGACGGTTTTTAAGAAGTATGAAACAGTTACAGTAATGGGCACTACAGTATGGGCAGTTACTGTAGTGGTGAAGATGTAGTGTTTTCAAGAGAAGTATGAATTCTACTATAGACAAACAACCCGTACCTTTGACTTATATACGGGTTGTTTTGTACATCCTACCTATTCCAAGGTTAAACTGATCCAAAAACATATGGTCTTAGCTAAAAATTATACAACTTAAAACTGTGGCCAAATTTTAAAAATCTTATCCCCATTTGGCACCCTAATGAAATTGATCCTTTTTTGAAAACTTATAATTGTGACCAAAAGTTTAAAGAAAGAATCATCCATACAATACTAATTATATGGCCCAAAATTCAAATTGATATTTATAAATTTTACAGAAAGCCACTTAAGTATTAAGGGTCACATTTTTCGTTCAAAAAAGTCATGGGACAGGCAGATGTTAAATTTTTAAGGGTAAAATTATCAATCCACATCGTTACCTTCCGGGGAATCACCAATATAGTACTATATATTTGGTCCAAAATCCAAACTCATAATTCATTTTCTTTTCCTTCTAACTAAGTACTATTAAATTTTATGGGCTGCCTCTTTATTATTTCTGGTCACTTTAAGACCATTTTCCGAGGAAAAAAAAAGCATGTGTCGATCACATGCCATTTTTTTGAAGGATAAAAATGTCAATTCACTATCTTTTCTTCCAAAAATCCACCAGCAAACCACACCCTCCACCCAGCCATCGTTGGACCTTTTGTTTTCCCTTTTCATATCCCAACCAGATAATTACTAATCTAAACAACCTTCTTGTGTAAAGAAAAGGAGTTTATAGAAGTTGGTTAAGCTGAAAAACTTCTTGATAAATGAAGTTAGTCAAAATTAATCCAAAGTTGGAAAACCAAAGTGTGATTCTTTGGGAAAATTGAAAAGCAGATGGGGAGACAATGAAACCTTAGGGTGAAAGAGTACAATAGTAAAATGAAATTAAAAGTGAAGCAATTTGAGTTGAGATTAGTTTAGTGGGAATTTTGTAGAAGTGGAAGATTAAAATTTCCTTCTGTTCAAGAATTCTCATCTTCATATACATTGCAATGCCACCGTTAATGCGTTATAGTAGCCGTTGTTCTTGCCGCTTCAAGAAATTCCACTTGAAGATTATAATTCAACCACTTGCATCTTCTCTCTCCACCCTCTCAAACTCCAAGGCTAGCTTAGAGTCTCAGTTGGATTGGCCCTCCTCACTGCCTCCCATTCAGGTGGAGTTTTCAGAGTCAGCAAGTATAGATGTGTTTGCACATGAAGAATTGAAGCCGGAGAACTCATCCACACAACCAAACCCATCAGTTCCTACTTTGCTCTCTCTTCGTCACAGAGTGTTTGTTACTTTTGTTAATTTATCATATTAGTATATATAGGGTTGGGATATGAAAAGAAAAAACAAAGGTCCGACGATGACCGGGTAGGGGGTGTGGTTTGTTTGTGGGTATTTGGGAAAAAAGATAGTGAATTGACATTTTTACCATTAAAAAAAAATGACATGTGACCTGCACATACTTTTTTATATTGAAAAACTGTCCAAAAATGATCGGAAATATTAAAATGAAAACCCCTAAAATTTAATGATACTTAGTTAGCAAGAAAAGAAAATGAAGTACGAGTTTGGATTTTGGGCCATATATTTAATACTATATGGGCGATTCCCTAGAAGGCAAAGATGTAGATTGATAATTTTACCCTCGAAAATTTGACATGTGCCCCACTCATAATTTTTTTGAGTGGAAAAGTGGCTGAAAAATACTTAAGTGACTTTTTCGTAAAATTTATAAGTATCCAATTGACAAAAAAAACATGAGGTGCTAGTTTAGATTTTGGGACATATAATTAATACTGCATGAGCGATTCTCATAAAGTTTAAATGACAAAACCAAATGAGAATTGGGACAAAGTGGTATGTTATTGACAAATTCATCAAATTGAGAATACATATTCTGACTTCTTGAGTCGATAGTATAGGTATATTGGCATCTAACTATTCCTTTTTTTTGTGGTGCTTCGAGAAGCGATCATTATTTGACAATGAATGGTTCTCAAAAAAGGTGCTCCACCCGAATTCAAACTCTTGGATTGTTAGACTATCAAAAAACTGCACATCTGTACTCCTTTACAAGTTTGCAATTAACAGTACCCTTTAACTGGATAGGCAACTTAGTTAATATATGTCAGATGCAAAACTTATGCATAGTACTCTATGGATTGCTTCCCTGATGCTTTCACATTGTTCTATTAAGATGATATCCGGGCAAACATTGCCCATAACTAATATCCAAGTAGAGAAGATCCACTTGAAAGTGTTTATGTCCTCATGAGAAAGGAAAGCATAACCAATAAGTATAGACATGCCATGGCGGTTAACTGTGACAAATAAAGCTAATGGCATCTTATATCAATTTACAAGGTATGTTGTATTAAAGTTAATTACATTGTGAAAAATCCTCATGTGTAGCCTTATCTCGTGGATGAATCCATTCATCGTATGCAAGAATTGAGCATCCTTATTCTACATCTCATAGAAAAACTTGCAAACTGACTCCACATCACCTTCTTCAAGTTTAAGGGCCTGTTTGGATGGGCTTATTTTTTAAGAAAGTGTTTTTTTCTTGAGTTAAGCTGTTTTCTAACATTTTAGTTTTTATTATATTTTTTTAAGAATTTAATAGAATGATTATTTTCTATAAGTTTAAACGCTAATATTTAATGTATTTAAGTAAATTTAAACTTTTTTTTTTACCACAATACATTAAACACCTTTTTTTTAACTGTGTTCGGGTCAGTTTTCTTGCACTTCGATATTCCATTTATCCAAGAGAGTGTTAGTGGAATTCGAACTCAAGACCTATGGCATATGCGTCTACCACCCCATCCATTGGGGTGTCCCCAAAGAGACACAATACATTAAACATTTACCTTTTAAAAATTATCATGAATTAAGATGGCTCGAAAATAATAAAAATGTTCAATTTAATCTTGAAAGATCTAAAAAAATTAACAATATTGTTTGTATCTTTGACATAAAGTATAATAAAAATATATATAATTGGGAAAAAATGAATTTTCAAAATAATGAAATGATAAAAATCAAAAAATCAAAAAAAAAAAAAGGAAAAGGGAAAAAGAATATAAGAAGATAAAAAAAGATGTAACTGAAACAGGGGAAGACAGTTGGGGCAAGAGGGATAGGGGGTTGGGATAGGGTGTGGAGTGGAATGGAATGACTTGAAAGGCTGAAACAAAGAAATTGAAGTTACGGCCGGGGGGGAGGAATCTGGAAGGAAAAATGGGAGGTGCGGGAAGGGGGGATAAAAAAATTGGAAAAATAATTTAAAGAATAAAAAGGAGGAAGAAGTTTAATATGAAATTCGGAGAGTTAAGTGTTTTTTTTATATGCAACTTTTAGTAGCTTAAAAAATAAGTCAAAATTTGATTTTTTTTCCTTTAGCTTCTCTTTTGTAAAAGCTAAAATATATAAAATATTTTTTCACTAAAATAAGTGTTCCCTTCATCTATTGATAAAATTTCTACAATCCTTTCGAGAACAACCTATTATTTCTTGCCCCCCATTTCTGCCTCCATCATCTTAATGTTTTTTCTAATTTTTAAACCAGCTCTGTCATTGGCTTCTAGATTTTTCTTTAGAGAATTATTGCCATTAACTTGCACATAAAAAATGTATAATGGATGAGTGTGTTCGTCCACGCCTTTCATAACACCTCACTTTCCGTCATGTTCTACATTTCCAAGATTTATCATAGACAAGAACATGGTATTCCTTTGAAACAAATCTTTTAACCACTCTCATTGTAGCATAATTTGAGTAGAAATCATATAGGTTATCTATGCTTGGGATATCATCTCAGTTTTTGGTCCTTCTTGGAGCTCAACATCATACCGAAACAGCTCATCTGAAGAATTTCCATGCTCAACATCCATATCCTTCAAATCCATGTCATTTGTGTACCCTCCTAAATGCAAACTATATATCTTCATCGGTAATCCCAGAAATGTCATTTACGATTTGTCTCCCATCGACCTCACCATCATGTATAAGCCCTCAAAGGCAGGTACTCTATCACATAGAGCAACTGTTTTCAAATTTCTTATAGGGTTCGCATAAGGATAGCAGTAAAAGAAGCTAGTGCAATTGGGAGAGGTTATGCATGCCAACTAATGAAGAGGGATTGGGACTTCAATCTTTTAGTCAGTATATTCAAACTTTTTCCTATAAAATGTGGTGAAGGTTGAGAACTTCTAGCTATCTTTGGGTGAACTATATGAGATTCAAATATAATTTCAAACCTGGAGTGGAGGTAACTAGTTATATCTCCTCTATTTGGAAAGAATGGAATTGGTTTGGAGGATAAGATGGGGATATTATTGGGAGACGGTAGGATCTCCTCTTGGTATGATTATCGGCTTCTCTCAAGCAGATTATGTGATAGAATTGAAATTTCAGATATTACTATGCGAGAGGTATGCAGTGAGAAAGGGTGGAACAGAGATATTCTTGATGTGATTCTGTCGAGGATGATTCAAGAGGAAGTTTTTGCAGTTATATGTTTAGAAACTTACTAATTCCAGTGAGTTTAATTTAAAATTTGTTATGATCATACTTACAGCAGAAATTTCATCTTCACCACCCTCTTGGTTTATCTTCATGTTTCGTTTAGTTAGAGGTTACCTTCCTTTGGATAGTAGACTACAATGAATGGGTTTCCAGATTATTTCAACATGTCATTACTGCCTTAGTATTGAGACATTTGATCATTTATTTGCCAATTATGCAGTGATCAGAGTGGCGTGGCAACCATTTGCTTCAGAATTGGGTTTGGGAGTTATAAGGACCACAATGGCTACTGGAATTCTTACTTTTTGGAGGTGCAGTAATATACGAGATGTTGTGGCCATCTTACCTATTATAGTATGCAGAGAAGGATGGAATATAGAAACAATCATAATAAGAATGTCAAAAGAGAAAGACTTATCTTCAGTCATGGAATTCAAGAGATTGGAAATCACGAACAAAAACGAAATCTGAGAAAAGAAAATATTTTGTTAGAGAGAGAACGTCTAACCTATACCTACTTCATGATTGCCTACATTGATGGGAGTCACAGGCATATCATAGATAGGCTAGGGACTTTCAGTTATAATAAAATATTAATATAGTTTCCTTCCATCAAGGAAACTACTAGCGTCATAACTCACATAACATTAACATTTGACAAACTAATACTGAGAGTCTTTATTTATTATTAAAAAATAAATTAATATATGAGATCCACTTTAAGTCTCTTATTTTAAGAGATGTCTTACATTCTCCCACTCAAACCATATATACCATCAGATGATTGCTTTACAAAGTCATAAAAGTACTAATATGACCATTGACTTAATAATCACTCAAAATAGTTACATGAAAATCACTTTAAACAGAAAATATCAATACACAAATCATGATTGTTATGTCTTTAAACATGTATTACAATGCATAACATTTTCCAATAAACACTTTATGAATGAGCTAAAATAAATTATTCAAAGTCCAAACTTTATGAGTCCAATGATCATAACAAAATACATGAAAACATAATGTGCATTGTCATGTGAAAAACAACTAAAATCCAAATAACTTGATCAGAGAATAAAGACAAATCTAAAATGAGCTAATAAGCCACATACAAGTTACATGATCCTAAAAAACATTAGCTAGTAGTCCCTTAGTCATAGGACCAGCAATCATCAAATTGGTGCTAATATGCTCAAAGAATACACTTTGCTTCTTGACATAATCTCTAACCATTAAATACGTGATGTCGATATGCTTATGACTGCTGCCACTTTTGTTATTCTTAGAAAAGAACACAACAGCCTCAATTTCACAAAGGATCTTTAATGGTCTTGAAATAGAATTAACAACTTTAAGTCCGGAAATAAAATTCCACAACCAGAATGCTTGTGATGTTGCCTCATAGCAAGCTATAAATTCAGCTTCTATTTTAGATGTCGCAACACTTTGCTTAACAATCCTCCAAGATATAATATTGCTCTTCTAGTTAGAATTAAAATATATCTTGAAGTAGATTTTTAGTGTCTTTACATCCACTCAAATCTGAATCTGAATATCCAATCACCTCCAAGGAATTAAAAATACTTGTATGTGAGTTTGAAATCCTTGGTTCCTTGTAAATATTGCAAAACCCTTTTACCAACTTTCACATGATCAAGACCAAGATTATTTTGGTATCTATACCAAGCATTCCTGCTGCAAAACCAATATCAGGTCTTGTACAGACCTGTGCATACATAAGGCTTCCAACAAGTGAATCATAGGGAATGCCTTTCATTTGCTCTTTCTCCATTTGGGACATTGATATGATGAGAATTTATCACCTTTAATAATGGGTGTTGCAATATGTGAATAGTTTTTCATACCAAATTTTTCGAAAACCTTTTCAATATATGCTCTTTGGGATAGCCCAAGAAGACTTTGGAATCTATATTTGTGAATCTCTATGCCAATGATATAAGAGGCATCATCCAAATCCTTCATTTCAAAGTTTTGGACAAGAAATTGTTCATGTAGCAACCCCAAATCACTACTTGCAAGTAATATGTCATCCACATAAAGGATTAGAAAGATATATTTTCTCCCACTTATTTTAAGGTATTTTAAGGTAATATGTCATCCACTTATCAATGATATTCTCCATAAACCCAAATGAAGAAACAACATCATGGAATTTGATATACCATTGGCAGGAAGCCTGCTTCCATAAATAGATGTATTCAACTTGCAAACAAGGTGACTGTTATTTTCATCACAAAAACCCTCGGCCTGATGCATGTATACCTCTTCATCAAGATCCCCATTCAAGAATGTTGTTTTCACATCCATTTAGTGTGGCTCTAAATCAAAATGAGCTACCAATGCCATGACGGTTCTAAAAGAGTCATACCGGAGAGAAGGTCTCATGATAATCAACACCATCTTTTTTAGTGAAACCCTTAGCAACAAGTATGGCTTTACATTGTTCAACATTACCAAATAAATCTCTTTTGGTCTTGAACCCCATTTAGATCCTATGAAAGAGACTCCCTCTAGTAATTCTATGAGATCCCAAACTTTATTTTTAGTCATGGATTCCATCTCATCTTTCATGGCATCATACCAAAGTGTTGAATGTTCTCTATTCATGGCTTGTGAAAACGAACGTGGATCATCTTGTAATCCAACATCACAGTCAGATTCTTGAAGATATACAATGTAGTCGCTAGAAATTGCTAGTTTCCTTATTCTTGAAAATCTTCTTAAACCTACTGTATCAGAAACCTCTTCATCAACAGATGCTCTCACTAGTTCAAAGACTCCTTCATTGTTAGGTTCAAGCATGGTGGATTCTATTAAATGTGGTTCTCCATGTGGTAGTGGTTCTTGAATATGTACAAAAGTATTAAATTGAACATTGTTCAAGTTACCAATATACAAGGACGATATTGATGGTTCCCTAGTTTCTTCAAGTTCCACATTTATAATTGAACCACTCCCAATTTCTTCATGTTCCTCAAGAAACTTAGTGTATCTAGCATCAACAATTTTAGAAATATGTGAGGGATAGTAAAATCTAATTCCTTTAAAGTTAACTAACCTATAAAGTATCCCCTAATTATATGTTCTTCCAACTTCTTTATGTGAGGATTATAATCTCATCTCAGTTGAACAACCCCAAATGTGAAAGTGTCTTAAATTAGGTTTCCAATCGTTCCATAATTCAAAAGATGTTTTAGGAACTGCCTTAGATGGAACCCTATTTAAAATATACACAACGGTTTTTAAGACCTCACCCCATAAGGATAAAGACAAACTTGATTTGCTAAGCATGCTTCTCACCATGTCCATCAAAGTATTGTTTCTTCTTTATACTATACCATTTTCTTGTGGTGTTCCAGGCATAATGTATTGGGCAATTATGCCCTCACTTTAAAAAAATTCCACAAATGGACCCTTATCTGTGAACCATCCATAATGTCCTCCACCAATATCAGATCTTATAATTTTGATTTGAATTCCCTTTTGTTTCTCTAATTCTGTTTTGAAGACTTTAAAAGTAGCAAGTGCTTCTGATTTATTAAACAGAAAATAGAGATACATGATTCTTGAATAGTCATCAATAAATGAGATAAAATATCTCTCACCATTCAAGCGAGGAGTAGGAAATGGTCCACATATGTCTGTGTGTATGATCTCAGGTAGTTGAGAACTTCAAAGTCAGAAGACTCCAAGTTGATAAAACTATTTCTTTCACTAAACTTTAATTCTTTCAATAGAGGTATGTCCCAATCTCTTGAGCGAAAGACTTGATGAAGTCTCCTTTGTAATACATTGTTTATTGCCAATTTCTTTTATCGTGCAAGGTTGAAACATTGCAATCAAATGTGAATAAAATCTGAATAAATTTCCATCTAAAATTCCAAAGCCAATAGCTTTATTATTGAATAAAATTTTGAAAGATGAAAATTTGAACATAAAACAATATCCAATAGAAGTATGTTT
>JAOXNR010054763.1:0-12014 GCA_028571225.1 Parsonsia alboflavescens | reverse complement strand
AGGATGGAGGATTAATGAATGAAGATACAAAAAAAAAAAAAAAAAAAAAAGAACATTTGAAAGGTAAAAGTCGAAAGAATAAAAAACGGACAAGATTGTTGGGAGGTTTACCTGGGTTGGAAAGGGTTAATGAATAAAAATATAAATTAAAAAAAAAAAGGACGAAAATGAACATTTGAACGGTGGGGTTCCTGGGGGAAAGAATGAAAATTTTTAAAGGGAGAAAGAGGAAAAAAAATCAACAAAAACAAAAGAAAAAAAAGGAAGAAAAAATGAAAAAAGAAATCAAAAGATAAAAAAAATAGTATAAAAATTGAAAAGCTAAAGTGTTTGCATAAGCCTAAACAAATAATTTTCTTTTCATTTAATCAGAGTCAGTACATCTAAGATGTAAATCTCATATTCCGAACCTTCGTCAGCTGGAGGATATCTTCCACATCATCTCAGATTTACCAATCTCGTCTCTCTGCTCATGAAAGTTTTTTCTATAAAATCTTAATAATAGGTAAAACAACTATAATAAAAATAAAAATAAAAAAACTCAATTTAAATACTTCAACGTCAACGATTCGAATCGAAGATAAGAAAATCAATCCGACTCAAAGAAACGGATTCAAACCTCTTGAGTCAAAAGAGATCGGTAGACGGTCTCGTAGAACTTCAAAACACACAATATTTGTCACCACCACTTAAAACAGTAAATAGGTCAAATTGACATCTATACTCCCATCAATCAAATTCTCTGAATAAATTATTATACATTTAAAAGATAGGCAAATGATTAGTAAATAAAATAACATTCAATGCCGTTGTAATTTAATAATTAAAAAATGGAAGTGGCAAATTTGAATATTATGATCTTAAAACTCCAGAAGTATGGATGCAGATTTCAAGGAGTCTGTTTTAGATTCTGAATCGTTCAAATTTGCATTTGCAGCTTTTGACATAGTTAAAATTAAAATATGCATTTCCCTTCGAGACTCACATTCGTTCACCACCCACAGTCCAATTGCAAATTTAGGGAAATTTTCACCCTTACCGGGTGTTGAAAAAGTTTATTCGGTCTTCAAATAGATACAATTGTTTTAATTAACCATTTTACATTTAAAATTTGTTCCTAATTCGAGCATGACCTTTCCTCATATAAGCAAAACTAATTTATTATCTACACAAGTCTTACTTATAGTGAATTGTTCCCTTTATTTATAATTGAATGTCTCGTTTTAATTTTAACGCATTTTATTATAAGAGTTTGACTTAGTTCATTTTGAATTATCCCTCTATCACTATTTATAAGTCATTTTTACTACATTCTCTATTATAAATTATTATTTTTAATTTATTAGATATTTTATTATATTACTTATGTATCTATTTATTTTCCCTAATTACTATTACTAGATTGATTAGAATATTAAATATGTGCATTGTAGGAAAAAAGTATATTACTTGACAAGATGATAGTCGATGATTTATAAATCGTGATGGATGGAATATATAATAAATTCCTCTATAAAATTTTTCTACTATTAAGAAATTGAATATTCGATTTCAAACAATTATAAACAAAAACAAGAATTTTCAATTTCAAACCATTCATTTTAAGCATAATCCTTTGACGGCCATCTGATATGTATAATAAAATAGATAAAATTGAATTCAAATTCTATCAATACCCTCTAAATAAATAGAATATCGAGATGTTTAAAAATTGATAAGAACACCATAAAAAAAAAAAAAAAAAAAAGAACGAAAGGAATATTCATTGTTGTAATACTGAAAAATTAAACACGAAAATCGTTCGTAAAGAAAATTATCACCACCCCTCGAGAGGAAGCATCATTTGCAAAATGATGATTGACATTAAATAATGAAATATCTAACCGTACGGTAGTGTAAAATATTCAGAGCAGAAATTAAAAAATTAATCATTCATTAATATTTACTACACAAGGCACCTTACGGGACAAAAAGGCCCCATGAGGGGCCCACAACAGCTGGTTTAGCTTCGTACTATCTTGCTTATAATATCTTCAACAGATTTTCATGGACTGTTCACAAATCACAACTAATTAAGGATCACACCACAACTATAAAAGACAATCAATTTAACCAATCAAATATTTGTCAGTTAACTTTGGTTCCATGTATAACTGGATTCAATCTTATTTATTTCTCCATTCATCGAACTCTTATTTTACTAGTCCGTCGTTAAATATAAATCATCAGCTACTATTTTACAAAAATTAAGATAATTTTTTCTTCTTCTTATAATATCCTTTAATCACACTCTTAAAATACAAGTATGCTTTTAGATATCTAACAAAAAGGGATAATATAAAAAAATATTATCAATTGTCTAATTAACTAATAACGATGACTTATAATTAATAATAATAAAAATTAGCTATAATGATTTACATTTGGCGACGGAAGGAGTATATATTTTTTTTCTCTCTCCAGTTGCTAAACAAAAAGGGGGCAAATCCTTTATTAAATATAATTCAAAAGTTGAAGAATTGATAAAACGAAATGTGTATTTGTATTTTTAATTTATTTTCTTTTTTCTCTTATCATATTAATAATTGTCTTTTCTTATTTCTTATTATTCATGGAGTTTTAGTATTATTAGGGTTCATAACAAGTTCTATTTTTCCCCCCTTTAAAAGTTAGTAAAAGAACAATTTATAAAGTGAGTGTTGAAAAATTGACATTGAATTAAAGGAAATGAATGAGAAAATTGTTTCTCAATGTATCACTCCTAAAATATTTCTTAGATTAATTATCTAAATTCACTAATAATGGAAAATCTAAAAGTTTCATTTATGGTTATTTAAAAATTCTAATAGGTTTCTCGAAAATCTAAATGGTCGCACTAGAATTCTAAACGACTTTATTGAAATTCTAAGTAATTTAAAGCCTTTCTTCTAATTTTCTACTTAGTTTATAAACTGGACCTTCCTATTAAGTTTTCAAAAGACAAGAAAATCATTAGAAAAACAAGTTCTCTTTCTTCCTCCATTGCATAAAAATATTTTGATAGTGTCCTTGAATTAACTTGTTCAAGTTCGCTAGATATTCTATGCTAACTTCTTCATTGTATCCGTTGTATTCTTCGAGATAAAAGTCCATTTCAACCTTGAGCATACGTTCCGGAGGGGGCAAATATATTTTATGGAGATTGTGTTGAATACAAACCTCGGATAATTATGTTTCGTCCTTTTACTTTAATTAGCTTTACATTTATCTTTTATTGTTTTGCCTTTTGAATATAGATTTCTTATATTATTTCTAACATTTAGATTCAACAAAACTTAACTTGTTGTGTCAATAAACAAAAGTTTTACTAATCATGCCATTGGTTTTGGAATTATTCACATATATCTGATATTCAATTTCTAATGAAGAAAAGGATAGATACTTTTACTCTGTCTCCTTAGCTCTCTTCTATTTTCTCTTTTCTATTACCTCCCGACTATCGGAAATGCGACTAGTTCTCCGGTTGAAATGGAGCTTTGATCTTTCCTTTTCTTTTTTTAGTTATTTCAATTTTCACTGCACCCTTTTTTACTCGTAAGCATAATAAATATATCTGAGTTATCTAGTAAGTTTTAAGCTCCTTTGGTCCTTTTATCTTCTGATCTTATAGTTTCTTAAAGAAAATAAAGATTTTTGTTTACTTGGATCAGACCTGGGTCATTCTTCAACCTTTCTTGTGTAATTTATCCATTTACTAAAAAAAAATGGTGAAAAGGATTTATTATCAATTGAATGTTGGTAAGAAAATGACAAGTATAATTTAAGTGGAAAAGTAACCAAACTTATTGAAACCCTTGATCCAAATAAAAGTCCAGGAAATATTTCATATAATTCATTAAATGTTTATATTTTACACTAACAATATATTAAATGAACAGTAAGTAAAATTACCAAAAAGGAAAAAAAAAACATTCCTCAATCTAGAATTGAGTGTAACATGTTGACTTACATACATTTTAAGAAAAAAAGTTTGACTTAGTTTATTTTAACATTGGAATATAACTTTTCATAGTAAAAATTTTACTAATTTGAGAAACGAGACATTCAATTTCAGATAACTCAAAATAGAAAATGAGATATTCAATTCCGGATGGAGGGATTACTACCTTCGTCCCAAAATATAATTTGTCTTAACCTTCTTTGTTTGTCCTACAATATAAGTCATTTTACAAGTATCAATACTTACTTATTATATTTTTTCCACTCTTACCCTCCATTTAATATCCTCTTCCATTTATTGTGAATAAATATAATTATAGTTATAGATATGAGAGATAAAAGGTAACAAACATCCATTTATTGTTTCTTAATCAATGTGAAACGACGGTCGATGCCTTATATTGTGCATTTAAGGATTTTTTTTTCTTTTGTAATGTAATCACAACCTCACTTTTTGGGGACAATTTTATCCCTCATTATTATTTTTGAGTTTGACCCCTATTCCATTATCTCCTCTTTCCTCTTATTGGTTGGTTGTAAATTGAAAGATATGAAACAATAAAGTTACTTTGAAAAAAAGTCAAAATAAAGTTGAGTAATGAGAATTAGAATAGGAAATTCATTTAAATTTTTTATCATGAAATGTGTTGGTGACAAAGTCATTTGCAACAAAAGCTTACTTTCCCTTTTTAAGTGACAAGAAAGTACTCCCTCCATCTGAAATTGAATGTCTCATTTTGATTTGTTCCAAATATTTTTTTTAAAAAATTGATTTAGTTCATTTTAAATTTAACAATATCAATTTTTTCTCCAATTTTTAACTAGTTTAGGAAATAGGACATTTATTTCTTGACAACTCAAAATAGAAATAGGAAGGGAGAAATTTGAAATAGAAGAAGTATTTCTTAATTTAAAAAATAAAAATTGAGTGAACTATCGTTTTGGTTGGGAAAGAAAGAGTAATCGGTAGCTAAATACATATATTCATGTGAGAAAAAATTGTGAAAAAAAGAATATATCATTAAAAAGAAAAAAAAAAAGTTAACGTCCAGAAAAAGATATATATATATATATATATTTATATAAAATGAGAGAGTAATGTTATGGAGGGTTACCAAACACATTTTATGAATTATTTTTGTTAAATTTTTAATAGTTAAAATTAATGATAACTTATATTTTTTTAAAAAATAAAATAAAATAAAATTTGATTCAATATTTTTAAAATTTTATTTTTCCTTTTAAAATATAATATATAAAATATATTTAATTTTTTAATAAAAAATTATAATTTTTTAAATAAAATCATATATTAATCGTTGACCGTGATATATATAACACACACGCACACCAGCCGACGAAAGAAAGTGAAGAATGCAGATACAATAATACATAATTGGAACACTATCAGGGTCGTGGATCCACTTTTGAATGTAGCGGAAGATAAGAACGTCGAAAGAAACGAAAAACCCAAAAGATCGATGCATGGGTATTGGATAGTCGTGGGTTGTACTCCATTACCATTTTGCATGGTCGTCATCCATACATTACCGACTACATCTTCCGCCGTTTGTTCTTTTGTTGTTGTCCACGATCCTCCTTTCTTTTCCCGGTTAAGAAAATTTCGTTTTCAACATGGATAAGACTGTGATTATTACTGTCACAAGTGTCCTTAATTATAAATCATTTGATCATAACTTTTTCTTGAAGTCAATTCAATGAATATTTTATTCATTTTTATCAATATGTTATTTCTTTCTTATCGTAAAACGTTTTTCTTTTTGTATTTTCTACCTCCAAATTTTTATTTTTTTCTTTTAGGTCCCTAGACAATTCTAATGTGATTTGGTTTAATCCGAGCGTGATCCCGCACGCCCCCTTTTGGTTTAGCTACATCAACGCCATTATATTATATATATTTCATAGTACCATATAATTTTTTTCCCTCTCTCACTTTCAAAATATCTTTGCTTCGCATGCCCTCGAATTTGACAAGGCTAAAGAAAAAATGGAGAAAACGATGAAGAAAAAATCTTAATCAGTTTACAAGAGTAATTTTTATATATATATATGTAAATTATTGTACAATTTAATCATTAAACTTTATTCTTTTGGAAGTTTTGATTTTTAAATTTTGTTTTTATCTTTATCATTCATTCTTAAAGTTGACTTCAAAATATAATAATTTTTTAAGGAATTTGATCAAAAGGACCAAATTTTATATATATATATATATATATATAGAGATTTGCTAAGGTGGGTTCCGGAGTGTGCCTTAATGGGCGCTCCAACCGTTACCGTAACGAAATTTTTGCTCCGCTTGGTTGGCTATATGAGCACTGTAGGAAAAATTCCGTTACGGTAACGGTTGGAGCGCGCCTTAGCAAAACCGTATATATATATATATATATATATATATATAACTGAATCAAGATTCTTTTTTTCTTTTTTTTGTTTAATAATTGAGTTCAGGGTGGGGTCATGCCTTTTCTTATTTTTATTTGAATAAAAAGGTTAGACAAAGACCAGACTGGCTTTCCTTAAGAACAAAGAATCCTGCAAATCTTCATCACCATTTTTGCCTTTTGTGCAGATACATTATATATAAATAAATTCTAGGACGAGAGAAATAAAAGAATGTTTTGGTTCAATTCATAAGATATATATATGTATATATATATCCATATGTAGTACTCAATTTGCGGCACTTATTGGTGGCAGAAAATTTTCAATGCTGGACGTGTTTCAGAATTGCATTGATATATTTATATAGTCTGTGAAGATCTTTTGGATTGTCTTTTCAAATATAGAATTGGGGAGTAAAATTATGCACAAAACAACTTCCCTGTTGTTCGTGTTCCACAGAAACTAGACCAAAAAGGTAATGTCTCCAATTCGACTTATAAAGTATACTTAATTAATGTCTTCAATTTAGGCTTTGTTTTGTCTCCCTTCAAGGAGGGAAATTAGAGGGATCGTTTCACTTGAGGGATGGAGAGGAGTTGTGTGTATGTATGTAAATGAGAAATATTTTTACCTATTAGTGGACTAAAGGTATGATTAGACGAAATAATACTCCTTCTTTTCAGATTTGAATATCTCTATTTCTATTTTAGGTTGTCCAGAATCCTTATCATATTGATAGACTTTTAACATGAAGTCTCACTAATAACCTTGTTAATTTTAGGATTTATGTCCACTCGTAGAAGGTCTTGCAACTAATTATAATAATGAAAATGATAAATTTATACCCCCTTCGTTACTAAATATAAGTCATTTTAATTAATTTTTTTTTACTAATTATAAGTTATTATTATTAATTAATTAGCTATTTGAAAGTGATTTTTCTATATTACCTTCCCCTCTAATGATATACCCATAAAATAATGTTCAGATTTTTAAAAAAGTGATTAGAGTGCATTTTAGGGGGAAAAAAAGTTACATTATTTTTTGTAAAATAACGGTTTGTGACTTATATTTAGTGACGAAAAGAATACCTTTTATAAAAGCGAAGATGAGACATTCAATTTTAAACGAAAAACGTATTAAAGAAAACTTTAGATAAAAAGGTCTCAAATACTTCTCAACCCTATATATCTAATGAGAGAAAAAAATTCAGATGGGAAGGGGAAGGCGTTATTACTCTCCCCTCATCCCAAACAATCCAAGTTTCTGGACGAAGATTGAATGGTTAATTTATATCATCATTTTCACATGCTCTTTCATTACACTGCAACCAAACAAGTCCTAATTTTGAAGAGCCTTTTATATACATGGAGCTGTTGAGTGGATTACATTAATCTTCTCAGTCAGAGCTTGGTAGTATATTGGAGAGTTTAAGTTGAAAAGTTTTTTGCACCAATATATGAATTACAAGTAATAAAAATAAAACGTTTGTGTTTTGCCTCATTCCTTGGTTCTTTAATGGTGAAAGACAGTTGTAATGGGGACTTTTGACTTTTCCATTTTGAATTGCCTTTTTATCCATCAATGTTGTCAAATCCCCTAGCCAACAAGTTTTTGTAATTGGCCAGGAAGATTAGAAAATTGAGGGATAAATATTTGTCACATCCTTGGATTGAATTCACTTACCCACTAATTATGCTTTGTTTGAAAAATCCGTCTATTAATATAATTTAAATCAAGTCTCGTCATTAAAATGATCCTGGGAACATCTAATGTTGGACTGATTTCATGTTAAAGAAAGGCATTATACCTACTTCTCAATTCTTTATCAATCAATTCATGTATAGGACAACATGAGCTTGTATAATGTTACAAAACGTTTCTTTTTAAAAGATTCAATCTTACTTTTTAAAGATTAAATTTATTTTAATTTAACTTAAAACATAAAATATCTACCTTTTTAAAGAAGATTTATATTATACTTTTTGAAAATAAAATAAGATCTAAACCAAACGACACTGCCCTGCCCTCCAAATCTCGTTCCTGCTTTGCTTTACTCCACAGAACACGTGCAGGACTCTTCAGAAATGGTGATTACCGATCACGCATTTAAAAATTGACCAATTGTGCATAATTTGCACGGCGCATTAAGGTCGCAATCTTGATGGTGAAGTCTTCTTTTTCCTTTTTCTTAAACTTTTGATGGGCTAAAGGAAAACTATTTGCAGAGAATTGCAGGAGACTGACTGTCTTTTCTTTTTTATCGTGTTGGGGTGCTGTCAAGATCACCGTTTCTACTGAATGGGGGCAAAAAACAGAAAAAGAAAAAGAAAAAAAGAAATATATCGGCAGATTCTAAAGGGCAGAAACAGTGTATTATTATTTATTATCAGGTCATAAAGTCAGAGAAACATCAATTTGGAAAGCTTTTTGGTTTATTCCTTTTCTTTTTCTTCTCCACAATGTAACTCATGGTGTAATTTTTCAGAAGGGTGATTCAACAATTCGACCTAATACCATCAACGTTACTTTCTTACTGTTGCTGAGTGAAAATCAATCATGGCTTCCTAGAGGGCATCGTCCATATATACTTTTCTTGGCCGGGGGTCGCGGGGGCGGGGGTTGGAGGTGCTGTCGCTTGTCTTTGGCCTGGATTTTCATTGTAATGGAAACAGCTGCCCGAGTGGAGGACGGAAGTCAAAATCCCAATCTCCTTTTTTCCACCATCAACTTTGAGTTAAAATGGCAACGTAACGGCTTGACTCAGTGATTGGATACGGGCAAATTGAATATTTTATTTTTAATTTATATAAATTTTAAAAAATTAAATTTATTTTAAATTTAATAATATTAATTTTTTAATAAAATTTTAAATTAATTTAGGAAATAAAATATTTACTTCTAGATGAAAAGAGTACTTTTTATTTATCGGTAATTTTAATTATCAGGGTATTTGGTTCCTGTTGAACAATTGTTTTTGTTTACTTATTTCTTCTTTATCTACTTATTCTAAACTAAAAATATTTTCAACATATAAGTCCGTTATTAATCATTTAATATACTTTTTAAAATTTTTTTTATAGTTTAAATCTCTCAAGTTCACTAATATTGTAATCTAACTTTTTTTTAATCTATATGAAATACAAAAATAGTTATTTTAATTTTATTATTTTTTTTTACAAAAGCTTTTTTTGAAAATAAAAATTAAATGATTGTCCCGATGCGATGTCTCTCTTTGACAAGATGGACATCAATATGGCCAATTATCCTTGTCATTTGACTTACCGTTGGTTTGGAAACAAACATGTTGTCCGAGACAGGCAAGCTCCAGATTTCTGATTTGAACATCAGAAACTCAATCACCAGCGAAAGTATCAGATTATGTATCCGCTAATCACTCACAAACTCAACAATATACTGGACAAGAACCATAAATATGCATTTCGAGACAATTGAAGATCAATTCATATTATTTGTAATTGACGGTTAAACTAAGTACAATTTATTATTTATATTTGTAATGCATATATATATTTAAATTTTAAAAAACATTTTGGTGAATCAATTATTAAATTGTATTAAATTCGGATTGTATCATTAAAGAGCGACCTTATTCGAAAATAAGAACTGACTTTCAATTATTTTAACATGACCTTTCACAAGAAAATCAAACTTTTGAACTGTTTGTATATGAGTAAATTACTTTATCATTTAATATATTCGAGTTGCTGAAATAAATTAATTAATAAGCCCATTTTAAGTCTTCAATGTTAGAGTATTATAATAATAATTAAAAATAAAAATAAAAATTAGACTATCCCATGAAATAAAGTTTACTCTATAAGCCCATTTTATGTAATGCCTGAATTGCTTTTCTACTCCTTCCCATAAGGGACCTCATGGACCATATCACTTAGAAAGCCCAAAATGGAAAGCAAGAACCTTGTCAGCCCAACGGATCTCACACCCGTTAATAATGGTGTAATGGGTTGGATTGACCCCCCAAAAAGAAAAGCCTAAATTTTATTATTATTATTATCTTTTAATGAATCCAATCAAATAAGGATCCACACGTTCCTATCTTTAGAGAATCTGCAAGTTATAAATTGAGAGATATGCTTATGTGGGACTTGAAGAAATTATGCCCTTTAAAAAGCCTAAATTTAATAGATACTTCATCCGTATGAAATTAAATGTCTTTTTTTTTTAGAAAAAAATTTGACTTGTTCATAATTGAATGTTTATTTTCTAATTTAGTTAAATTTTTTTATAAAAATGTGAAATTTCAATGTTAAAATTAACTCAGTGGGTGGTGGAGTGGAGAATAGGCAAATCATAAGTTTTGAATTCAAATCCACCAACATTCTCCTGAAATAAGTGGAAAATCGAGATGGGTGCAAATTGATCCAGACAATACTAAAAAAAAAAAAAAAAAAACCAGATCAAACTTTTTTCTTAAAATACTTACAAGTCAAAATGAGACTTTTAATTTTGGATGTGGAGAGAGTATGTTCTATTTATTTTGTGATTGCTTCATTCATCGATTCTCCTTTGTCTTGTTTTTTTAAGAGGTGTCACAAGACTAATTTGAACTCAAATTTTCTTTTCTAATGTCAATATGGTAACGAAACTCAGTTGGTGAAAGCACAAGCCCAGTTAATCGCCCTCCTAATTGAAAAAAAGTCCAATGAATCGGATGAATAACTCAAAGGAGGAAATTGGGCTAGAAATTCAAGATATATATGTCTTGGCTCCTACGAAACCAATGTTTGTGGATTGATCGACAATATTTCTGCAGCCACATTTCCTTCCCTTCATGGTACATCTTTTTGGGTGAACGGACAATTTTACAAAAGTGATAGTATTCCCCAGAACCCATCAAGACAGTATGGTAAGTGGTCCCCCTTATCAAATAAAGGTTTTACACACTCTCCTTTTTAAGTCACGTGAAGGATGTAAATCAAATAATATGTTTTAGTGAAATTTGAATAGAGATTACCCTTTAACCCTACATGCAATAAGCTAACTCTTATGCCTAACATAAATTGAATTTGCTCCTTACACTTATACAATACCAACCCTAATTTGATAGTGGTTTGAATTTTTTTTCTTTCAATTTTACCCTTGAAAAAGTTAAAAAAGAAATGAGTTTGACTTCAGTTAACACTTAACGTCCAAATTGGATGGAAGTGACTATTTGGTAACATTTAGAAAGTTTAATTGTTTGGAATTTTTTTAAGAAATAAAATTGAATGTCTAAACTAACAAATGAGAAAGTTTAATTTTTTCTTAAAAATCAAAAAATTATATTATCTTCAATTCATATACTTCCCCATTCCCAATTATAAATTATTTATAGTCATTTTATCAATACTAAATTAAAGTTCTTTCTTCTTTTTCAAAATGTCCCCATATAAAAAAACTTTAATAATGAAAGAGAGAAAAATGTTTTAGGAAAAACATGAATAATATTGAAAAAAATGAATAATATATCCATTAAACTATCAATAATAACTTATAATTAGAGTTTGAGAAAGTACAAGTAATTTTAGGTGACAGTTATCGTCATACTTCCACATATTAAAGCATGTAATGCTGGGGACAGTGACTAATATACATATGCTAGATGA
>JAOXNR010054762.1:0-12014 GCA_028571225.1 Parsonsia alboflavescens | reverse complement strand
GGTCCATGATCCAATGAATAATTATTGGATCTTTAATTAAATAAAAGGATTGTTGGGCTCTTGGCCCATAGAAAACCCCAATATCTATTTTAGTTATTTAAAGGATTATTTTTAATCCTGTAATGACTACAGAAGAATTACGATCATTTTAAAACCCTAGAAAAGAGAACAGACATAATTTTTCTCTCTGCAGAGAAATTACAGAAAGTCTGTTTTTCTCTACTCCACACAGAATTCTCCAATCTTCTATTTTCCTTTCTGTTCTCCCTGACAAATAGGGAATAGATTAGAAGATCTTATGCAAGTAGATCAAGACGTCCAGATTCATTCCGCAGGACAGTTCTCTGCAAGATTCGTCATTCCAGGTATCGTTCTCGATCTCATCTAGTTATGTGAGAGAGAATTTTTTAAAATCCTGGGACTCCGGATTCGTTTCCTAGTGGATTTGGGATCCGGTTCCCCTTCAAGAGGCACTCCACATACTCCCTGAAGGACCAGTCACCCTCTTCATCACAAAGGGGTTGGAAATTCCCCAGTCTGCCCTCAAGCTCCAGGATGTGCTCTTTTTGCTAGTTACCAAGCTTGCAGCTGCTTATTTTTCTGGTCAACCTCTCCCAGGGTTGAAGACATGGCCTGGCTGTCGGCCCTGGCTCCATCAATCTCCACTTTGCATTCCTGCCGAAAGTTGAACAACTCAATGGAGTGGGCTCTAGCCTTCTAAGTAGTGGCCGTGAGCACAGCGACCTCCTTAGCCAGTTGGACCTTCTAAGCTTGCAGTTCGGTGATCAAGGTGGAGAACTCCTAATCTTTCTTTTCTTTATCTTTTGGTCTCCTCAGCTGCTCGCTAAGAAAGACATGATTTTGCAGCTAGAGAAAAAGGAAGTCAGTACTAAAAATAAGTTGAAGCAGATCAGCTACCAAAATAAGAGAAAGACTGAGAAGACTTTCTGCAATCTCCTTGTCAATAAGTTGTTGGGATTTTTCTCGATCAATCGGTGGCACACATCCCATCAATTTTGATTTGGGATGTGGAGATTGTAAATGGGAGTCAAAGAAGTCCAGAGCAAGATAATTGGCGAACCTCGTGGTCCCCTCGGCAACAAGGGCCAGGGTAGTATCCCCTACTCTTTCCAGTATATTAGCGACCTCCTCGGCCACACAACCTTGGAACTCTGGCCTTGACCTCCAGGTCGCTGGTGCATTCCCCATCTCGAAGGACTTGCAGGGGTCTTCTTTATGGACTGAGAGGAAGAGAAGAAGGAAGAGATTGTAATTTTTACAAGCCCCTCAGAGGCCAGTAAGGCTACGAACTCAGCGTCCCTCTTCAGGGCAGTCAGGTCCTTTCAGCCACCACCACCTATTTTCCCTAGCTGGAGGAATGGGAATTTTAGAAGCAGTGGCAGTGGCAGTGGCAATGGCAATAGCAATAGCAGCGGCAATAGAGGAGGCACCAGCGGTGTCCCCAACCCCACTAGCAGAAGCTTGAGGGGGAGTGGACTTTAGAATCCAGGAGGTGGTCCTCATTGCTGTCAAGACAAAATTTCGGAAGTTGTTAGTGCACAACAAAAAAAAAAAAGGGAGAAGAAATCAATTAAAAGCAAGAAAGCTCCCTACCAGAGAGGGGAATCCCAATAGCTCTCCTAGCCGGGAGTCTAGCAGGGCGAAGGAAAGTTACAGGCCACACCCAACCTTAACATTTGCAAAATTTTCTAGGTCAATTAGGATGGCCCTTTGCTTTAGTTGCTCTCTAGACAAGTCGTGGAGCTCATTGAAGAAAGAATTGTTCAGATTCAAGTTCGAATAAGGCTCGAACAAGATCAAATTGTTTGGAAGACGGGCAAAAAAGAAAAGATTTTTCCAATCCCCCATAATGGATTAGAAAGGACCTACAAGCTTATACCAAGGATTAAACTGAAGGTATCCTAAGGAATCATTCTTGGGCGCTGAAGAGATGCTCAACCTCAAGAAGCTGCTAAAGAGCTCCAAGGAAACTAGAACTCTAAAAAGATGGCAGGTCACTATGAAAGCAAAGACAATCTGGATGGAATTTTGGACAAGTTGAGAAAGGGGAAAGCCCTAGAAGTTGGCAATGTCCAAAAAAGGGGGGGTGCAAGAAATGTAGAAGAATACACCCCTTGAGGCTGGTGACGTAAAGGACTATGCATTCAGTACATCGACTATAAGTGCATTCACCCTCCACAGCAACGACAATGTCTCCTTTTGCCTGCCCCCTCTCTCCACTGATTTCAAAAATATCAGTGGAGTCCAAGGAGGAAGACATAGAAAAGGCTTCAACCTCAGAGAGCCCATAGACTTTGCTCTTAATAAGGGGAGCTCTGACAGAAACTAAAGGAAAGTAAAAAACCCTATTCTCCAGGAAAACAGGAGAAGAGGAAGGGGCTACCTCTCCCGAGTAGAGAGAAGGAGTATTGGATGTAAAAGACATGGCGAGGGACGTAGAAGACATCTCTGTTCTGGAAAGAGGAAAAGATAAAATTTTCTCAAAAAGGAAAAAGGAGAACTCACTCGGTAAATTCCTCAAAGGTGAAAAGAGAACTTGTTCTGAATTACTGATTTGCTAGAGCAGAGGAGGAGAAGAGTTCAAAGAAAGAGCAGAAGGTATTGCAGGAAGAAAGAATAGTAAAACTCTGTTCTTGCAAGCTATGAAAGAATTTAGGTCAATCCTAAAATCTTCAAAAGTCAATTGGGTTGATAGAAAGGAACCGGTATGCACAAAAAAGAGGAAATTTCCAAAATTTAAGAGGCATGTTTATTTCCAAAAAATAGCCTCTACAGAGAAAACAACGCTACCCTTCAGATGTCACGACTTTAAAATGGTAATTTAGGCACCACGACCTTTAAGCTCGCTGGGCCTAAAGGAGGGTAATGATCGAAGAAACGGGCATGACCCGGACAAGTCAACTTAAACGGGCATAACCCGGATAGAGTCAATCGAAATGGGCCCAAGGCCCCAACCCTCAATACCTGAAAGTCAGACTTACGAAGTCAACGAGAAAAGGTGGGCAGCGACTTGCTACCACTGATTTCCCAAATGAGCTTATGAAAGGTCTTATCGGACCATGACCTTCAACTTGGTAAGCTCCAATCCCACTCATACATCTTCCATTCCACGACCAATTGTGCGCGACTCCTAACATTTCCCGTGAGCCTATGGTCACTCGGCTCGACCTCCCAAAAGAGATAGTTGAGACCTTCAACGTCCACGGGCAAGTCGAAGAGTTGGTCTAGAGGTCGGTTAGCGAAGTCGTAGCTCTCCTCTAGAGACTTGAATGGCAAGATATCCCAAATTGAGGGAAAATTGGCGGGATATTATATGATCTCACAATTGTCTTAATTGCCTACTGTCACGTAATAGAAGAACCCTAATAAAAAAGGTAACTTACTTCATCTTAATATATAATCAAATTATAATCAATCTCCAGACAAGGACAGTACTTAAGGAGTTAATTACTTAAGATTACTCTCTCATAATACTGACTTAGGCATCAGAGCTCTTCCCCTGGTGACAACCCACTCCGTTGACAAGCTTGTTTTCTTCTTAGGTTGTGATCAGTGACGTCATCACGGTTTTGGGGTGACCCGGAGGCTACTCTTGAGCTCCATCACTATCACTCACACCTCTTTCTTTGGTTTTTTCATTCCTTTCTTCCTCTTTTCAGAAATCTTACTTTTTTTCTCTCTTGCCAAACTCTTTATCTTGCTAAATTCTTTGGTCTTTATTTCCCCCCCCCCCCCCCCCCGCCCCTCTTCTTTCTTCTTTGTATACAGATCTTTCCATTTTGTTTTCCTGTCTCGAAGTTGTGGTTGGTTTGGTTTCATTAAAAATTGAGTGTGGTGATTATCATGACTTTGGAATAAATTGAATGCTCATGGAAGACAGACTCTGTGTGCTTTGTATTTTGTACGAAATTTTTTTTTCTTTTTTTTGTTTTATTCTGGTTTGTCTCTTATGGTCACAACTTCCTCTTCAATGTGGTGAGAATTTAGGGGTTTAGGTATCAAATCCTATGTGTAATCCTTCCTTTTCTTCTCTCATTCGCTGAACAGCCTTTCTTTTAAAAAAATTCTCATCTATTGATCCCTCGGTATTTTTCTTTTCAAAAATCGATCGACTTAATATTTGACCAGCCGGTTTAACGATTTAACAATCAAACCCACTGGTTCAAAATGATTTAGAAGAAAAGTGTTAAATAACTAGATCGAATCAGTAGAATGACTGATTCACCATCTAACTATCCAAAATCGGTCGGGGTTGATCTTTGAAACATTAATGCTGATTTCAACTAATGATATAATGAAATAACAATTACTTAGATGGTTAAATGAATGAATGATTGGTTAAATTGATTGTTTTGATTAACATTTTTGAAATTCTAATATGTAATTAAATTTGTGTGATTAAATTAAAATTGAACAAATGAATGTGGCGCAGTGGAAGCGTGGGATGCCCATAACCCACAAGTCCCAGGATCGAAACATGGCTATGATAAAAGAGCAAACTTCCAGCTATATTTTCTTTTCTAATGATTGCTAGGTTTTTGATAGGGAAGATAAGGTCTTATTAGAGTAGTTTTTGGTTTTTTTTTCAAAGAATAAATGTAATTTTGTAATTTAATAATTAATAGGAAACTTTTAACAATTTCATTATCCAAATAGAAATCTTAAGTTTTAGAAACTTAAATTTTTACTTTTATAAGTTAAAAAATAAAACTTAAAAATTGTACCTTTGTTTAAATACACCCATTTGAATTTTTTTTCCCCCCAAAGAAAATTTTTAATTTTATAATCTAATAATTAATAGAAATATTTTAAAATTAATTTACTCAAGGGTTTGATTCTCAACAAAACCGCCGTCCGAACTTAGGGTTTGATTCTCGATTTTGACGATAGTGATCTTCTCCACCTTTGGCGGACAAATCTCAGACAACCATATTTTCTTCTTGTAAGAAATATTTTTTGTCTAATAGTTGTTCCTTGATGCGTAAGAGTGTAAGATTCTCCTTTATGAATCTTAATGAAAAAATTAGTTTTGAGAGTTGGATGGACAAGATTAGGATGTTCTCTTAATCTTGGAAAATTAGTCTTGAGAACTGGATAGACAGAATTAGGATGTTTTCATAAACTTGGTGAGAAAGAAGATTTGACTTAGTTTGCTTATGGGTATGAGGTTTAATATGTATCTTTTGGATAAGGTAAATGTTGCTTGGCTGGCTTAAGAGAATGAAGCAATCAGTGGCAACTGAATTGTCTTTCCCAACTCCCCCACCTCCTTGTTAAATGAGTAAGTCTATTATTGTAAGAGAATGTCAACTAGGACTAAGAAATGTAAGTAGGTAAAGGTTTTCATCTTGCACCTATTCATGCCAATGGTAATATCAAAACAGTAGTAAATTTGCCTCTATGTAATCTGCATTTACCTTATTTTTTCTTAAAAAAATACTGTGAGCATGCAATTGTGGATTTGGTGCATATCTTAAATCATAGCAGAAAAATTCTTTAGATCATACAATACTTTGTTTCAAGGTAAAGGGTGTGATGACTATTTGTTTCTTTGGAGAGAAAATTTCAGCAATTAACTGAAACAAGGTTCTTACAAGATGATATGATCTTTAGGTTGAGTTTTGGCTCAACCTTCAAACACACCAACTTGAAACAATCCCAAAACTCACCATTAGATTCAAACTAGTTACATTGACCTATATTATTTTGCAAATATCAACATGTCTTGATTTGGAAGATTATACAACACCCCAATCAAAGTTCTTGGAAGCCCAATATTGAAATCACGTAAAAACCTTAGAAGAGTCTCGTGAACACTCAAGTAAAGATCAAGTTTGATCCCAATAGCTTGTATGCAAAATATGTCAAAGTTGTTAAAGCTACAATTAATAATAGCTTATATATAGGCTAAGACTTGAAAATAACCTAAATAAAATTTAACGGACTTAAATACATTAAAACTACAAGAAAACCAAAGAAAAATAAAAAGAACTCCAAAATAGCTAGAAAATAATTAATTTTGTTCGACAGTGGTCCGATGCTGGACGGTGCACCAGACATGCGGGCACGCCCAACAGTTTGTGCACTCTACAGCTGGCTTCAAGTGCTGTTGGGCTCTGGATGATGCATTGTCTGCTGCGCTTAGGGCACCATCTACTCTGTTCCGCAAGCCATTATTAACCGACATCAAGCCATCTTCAACCGATTTCAACCATTTTCAATCATTATTGACATTCAGTGTTTTTAAAGCGATCTCCCTCCATTCCATGCTTGAACTTGAAAAACAAATTGTTATAAACATGCTTTATTCCATGAAATTTGTCTTCCAAGTAGGTGTCATGTTGTAGCTTCAAAAATCTATTCATTGCCAAGCTTTCTCTTTGATCTACATCATCTTCATACTTGAAATACAAGTCTTTGTTCTTCAATTTAATGCCAGGCAATTTAGAATTCCCCAATATCTCTTTTGATTGCATCAAAGTCTCTTCCCTTGTCAAGTTACTCTTTGGATCTGCATCATTTCCACTCACTTCAAAAACATTAGTCCTCGAATCTTCAATTAATATAATCAGAGGAGGAATGTCACTAACTTGGATTGAAAAATAATGTGATTCTTGAATAGATGAAGGGTTTTAGGGTTCATGTTCTTCAAGACCCATCAATGAATGTGTAGGACTCATCAAAGTTTCAAGGGTTAATTAGATTGACTTTTGTTGGTGATTCAACAACGGCTAATCTCTTGATTTGGTAGACAATTCAATACCTCACCCCAAAGTGATTGAATGCCCTAACTGTAGTAACCTAAGAACCCTAAGAGGAACTTTTAAGAACATACATGAAAGATCAAGTTTGATCTTGAAATTTGATTCACTCAAAGTGTTTTCATGTTTGTAAATAGATGTCTTCAAATAACAAATAAGAGTCTAAATGATAAAAAGCCCTAATTTACTCTTGCAATTGGTTAAAAGACCTTAAAATTCTAAATCAATAAGTCAAATGACCAAAATAAGAAATGAAGAAAAGTCAATAAGAATCATCAAAGATTGCATTTGAGTGTGCAAAGTAGGGGCTATTCGTTGCTAGGCATAGCATAGCACCAGACATTGGTGCAGACAACTACTAGAATGGAGGAACATATATGGCATAGGTGTCCGGTGTCAGGCCTATATTGTAGTTAGCTGAACAGTGGGTGCTATCATGCCAATCATTGCTCCAACTCACCCCATCTCTGAACCAGTCTGTGCCAACATCATGCCACTCCTTAATAAGCTTCCCAACATGATTTTCAAGGTCCCTAATGCCTTGTTGTTCATCTAGAAGCCTCCTACCATCATCTTCAAGTTCTCGAATCATCGACAAGTTCAATTCATCTTTGATTTGCATCATTGCCATCTTTGCCTTCTTAGTCATTGAATCCTCATTCTTGCATTTGAAATACAAGTCTTTGTATTTCAAACATATTGCATCTAGCATGTAGTCTTGTTGATCATCACATGAGGGAGCATCTTTAGAAGGCAACCATGAGCTCTCATGCTTGTAGAATAAGTCTTCATAATCACATTTTCTTCCATGAATTCTCTCTTCATTGAACTCTTCCATAGATGACTTCCTTGAAGATTCAATTAGTGATATGATCGATCCTTGATCTCCATAAAACAATCAATATAAAACTTACCAAAACGAGAAATCATCTCAAGAACTTGACAAGTGCTATCCTCAATTGAAAATATATTATGAAAATGTTCTACCTCTTCATCATGCATTGGTTCAACGAAAAACCAATTTGGTACTTATCAAATGTTCTGCTCTTTGTAAGAATGAGACATTGCTCATCCTTTCTTGAAGATATACCAAGAAAATCCCTACCTCATAATCATACTAAGATGGTGGCAATTCCTTGATTGATTTGAACTCCTTTTCAACTACAATGACTTCATGATGCAAAAAAGCAATATATCCAATCATTTTAAGTATAAAGAAAGTAACATCAATTTAGCATAGAATGGTTCCTCTCTATGGACATCAAGAACATACTCAAAGAATCAAGATGACCTCTATCAAAGACATCAAACACATGTGTGAAATGAATATGAAGATTTCCTCCACACATCTCAAAATTCAAAGCTCAATCAAGATAGACAACATTGCACTCTTCAGAAAGATAAGAAGCGTCTCCAAAATCTCAACAAACACTATTGAAGGCACAAAGCAACCCATAAAATCATATAGTTGCACCTAGTATGCCAAATAAAGATAGCAAACAATGTATCCATTTTTCTATCATCATTATCATGTCTTCTTTCAACTTTCTCAAAAAACAACTTCTCAACTTGAAATGGTTCATCACAAGATCTCAACAATCATAGGCTTCTTTTTCATGTGTCGCCCTACGACATGCTTCTTAAGCAGGATATCCAAGAATTTTAACCACTAACATATCTTTCTAAGCAAACTTCATGATACTTAAGGTTCAACAAGTCATAGAACACATCATGCATAGAATACTCAAGAGTATATAAAGTACCTACTCTAGGTAAATTATCATAAAAATCATAAGCAACAATACATCGACTTAGAGTCACATTAAGATGTACAATCCTTTGGAAGCAAAAAATCCTTGTCAAGTGTTACAACATTACAGTACTTTATCATCCAAGACAAACTTAAAGATAAGCTTCCTCATTTAAATCAAACACTTCAAAACATAAGAATGTATCTTCAAGTTCTTTCCATGAAACTCAATTTTCAATACATCATTCACAAGGCACATAGGATCATTTAAAACATCATGGTTATAGAACTTATTAAGAACAACTTTTCCACTTTTCCACAACCACATTCATTCACATATGACTCCTTTAAAAACTCAAATTCATCATAACCCTCACAAAACTCATCAGAGTATACAACTTATTTTCTCTAAACAAGGAATTATTATGCTCAAGTTACTCAACAATATTAGCTTCTTTAGAAACATCACATTTTCAAAATCATGTTTATAGAAAACATCTTTTCATGCTCAAAGTTCAACAATTTATCACCAAGTATAGAGATAAGAGTATACCATTTTAACATAGCATTCATCACCATGTTCTCCTTGTCTTACTTGTGCTTGATTAAACCTTAAAAATCTAGCAATTTAGACAAGAGAACAGTAGGAATATAGCAGTCAATGTTTAGATGTAGGAATACAAATTTCTTTGTTCATCAAGAAAACCATAGGTGGTCTTTGGCTCTCCAAAGCACTCTAAGTCTCTCTTTGTTTTTCATAATGACTCTCATTTTCTACACTCAAGTCTTTTCTCTCAGTTTCACTCTTTTCTTTTCTCTTTCTCACATTCCTCTTTCTCTTCATTTTCTTTTCTCTCAAACTCCTTTTCTTGCTCACAATTTCTTTCTCATTTTGTTTTCTCTCTTCCTCAATCTCTTTTTCAATTCAAATTAATCATGTTCCACTTGTACATTTTGAATTTTCCCTTCAATGATTTCCAGCTTTTACAATTGAACTCTCTTGGACTTCTTCTTGTACAACACTCTCTTGAGATCTCACTTCACCTTCATTTTTGGTTAAGGCTTCTTCCTTCTTGATCAACAATTTCTATCATGTTGGACAATAAAGAGTATTACGTCTATATTCATTTCACTTCAAGAATTTAATGATGGAGTCTAACGAAGTGCTTGAAGAGAAGATTTAATCATCTGTTCAAGGACAAATGAGCTAAAGAATTTGTTAATTCAATTCGTCGAAGACAATCTTGAATTTGAAGCTCTAGATGTTATCAAAATGAAAATCAACTGTATAAAACATTGTTTAAAATAAAGGAAAGTCTGGGGAGGACTTTGCAGAAAAAAGGATTGAAAACGGGCCAACATAGAGGACTGCCAGACTGATTTCCAGTTTGAACACCAGTGCTGGTCGAACGTTGAAGCGCCAACTGAATCAACCGGCTCAAGAGAGAACGCAACAACCGGCACTAACTAAATCTTCTATAGGCATCGGCCTTCTGAGTCTGCAGGCACTGGTTGAGGTTAATTAGCACCAATCATTTCATTTTTCACAAGTCCACTTTGTTTTCCAATTACCTTCACCGACTTGAATTACGTCATCAATTGATTTCAATTCCCAATTTTCCAACACCGACTTCATCATTAGTTTTATTCAAGATGCATCACTGAATTCAAATTCCAATTTGGAATCAAATTGTGGGTTATTTATTCTCTTCACCGATTGGAATTTTTATTTTATTTAAGTTTAGTCCAAGTCAATTCTTGACTTTGATTTGTTTTTTTTATGTTACTTTAAATTAAGTCCTTTAATTATTTGTTTTCCTAATTCAATTACAAATTTATTTTACAATGTTTTAAATTAATATTTTATTATTAGTGTAATTCAATTAGGTATCTTGTAATAGTTATAGATTGGGCTTTATTAATATTTAGTTACAATTAGTTTATTGTCAATATATTTTGATATTTGAGAGCATTCTCTATTTTCTGGACTTATCAAACAATTTAGTTTGGATTGTTTGTGGTATCACCCTCTTGGAAATATTGGTTCATACTTGAGAAATAATATCGGATCAATATACCATTAAGAATCAAAACCTTGTAATTGTCTGGGGCCAAGTTTCATACTTGTGTCGAGTCTGACTAACCAAGAGTTAGGTTTGCATCAGTCTTGGTATCAGAGGTCTAGGTTCATTACAGGTTTAGTATCTTTTTTGTCCTTTGTGTTCTTTGTTATCATTCTTTGTTTCTTGTTATTCTTTCTAAACAAAAACAAAAACAAAAATATATATATAGATCTTTTCTTTGTTTCTTGTTCTTCTACGTATCCTTCTTTGATTCTAGTTCTTAAAGTTACAAAAAGATTCAATATTTTCATTGTTTTTGGTTTTCTGACCAGCAAGTTTCTATCTTTTTATTGTTTCTTGGGTTTCTTGAAGACCAAGATTCTATCTTATCTTTATTTCTTTAGTTTAACAAGATTCTATCTTTTCGTTGTTTCTTTGATTTCTTGAATTGTTGTGGTTTCATGAACCCTAGAAGCATATCCTAGGAAAAAGCACCCACTTTTGTTGACGAGAGAGAGAGAGAGAGAGAGAGAGAGAGAGAGAGAGAGAGAGAGAGAGAGAGAGAGAGTAGATTAAAAAAAAAATTGTACAAAATTCGAAACTAAAAATTCTTCAAAAATTGAAAATTGTCAAAGTTGATATCTTGCGGGAAATTTGTGTTTCTTAAATGCCTATTCAATTTTGGGTTCCATAAAAATCAATTCTATCACAAAAAAGATAGCATTTTTTGAATCTTTTGTCATCTAAAGCTATATTCTTGCATATTGACCTACTTCTTGATTTCTTTGGTTCTTATCTATCTCTCTTGCGTGGATTAATTGATTCAATTGATTTATTACGACTCACAATCTTTGTTGATTGTTTGGTTGGTCGTCGATTGAAGTTCTCTAATTATGGGGAGCTCATAAAAGCGAGGAAAAGCTATTATTATGTGATACACGAAAGAGTTGACATCTTTCGAATGAAATACGTATGGAAATGATTGAAGGGATGCGGATCCCGAATTCACGAGGAAACGAATCCGGAGTCCAAGATTTAAAAAAATTTTCTCTCACATAAAGAAGTGGAGAACGATACCTGATTTGAAGATTCGCGGAAATCTTGTCTTGCGGAATGGATCTGGACGTTTTGATCTACTTGCATAAGATCTTCTAATTTATTCCCTATCTGTCTGGGTGAACAGAAATGAAAATAGAAGATCGGAGAATTCTGTGTGTGGAGTGGAGAAAAAACAGACTGTCTGTAATTTTTCTCCAGACAGAAAAATTACGCTGTTTATTTTTTTTAGGGCTTCAGAATGATTGTTATTCTTCTAGTTATTATAGGATTAATCAATAATCCTTTAATAACTAAATTAGAAATATGGGTTTTCTATGGGCCAAAAGCCCAACAATCCTTTTATTTAATTAAAGGTCCAAT